>DWPT01000896.1:0-21011 GCA_018251895.1 Agathymus mariae mariae
ATTTTTCATAGATGACATTAAAATAATTTAGATGGTAGGTTTTATAAAATGAAGAGATGCTGGCATTACTGAATGAGCGTTTTATTATTGCTTATCACAATAACTTGTCAAGCGAAATGTTTTGAAAATAAAAATAAGTAAATAATCAGTGCCATCAAGTATAAAAAAAAAACAAAATAAAAGGAAATATTTATACTCTGCTCATAACAGATACAATTTATATCATAAAAAACCTACGAGAATTATGACTTACTAGAATCGGCAAACTTAAATTTAATTTTATTGCAAGAACGAAACGCTTTCAAGAAAGACGTAGGAAGGTATAACAAGGTTCATGTCGCAAATGAAATCAAAAATTTCTTCGTAAAACAAAATGGCCGATGAGTTGAGAAAGGTGTGTCGCGGAATTGTTTAGCAAGACATCGGCATTACCATTGAACTTCAGTGAAAGTTTCCGTGTTTACTGGTTCGTAACTTTGTTTTGTGGTTAATTAAGGTGGATTTAGTATGTTTTAATGTTCAGCAGTGGGCGTTTGGGCGAAGATCGAGTTGGAGGAACAAAGGGAAAAATGGAGGTGATTCGTTGTTTTGTGGCTGCCTCGGTAGGCAGCTGTCGCGCCCGCGAGCGCCCGGAGGCTGCATGTTTGCCTCGCGAGGGTTACCGTTTCCGCGAGAGCCTCATTAGAGGCCACCGCGTCCGCGCCGCGCGCGTTTTTCGTCATGTTAAGTATGTCGGTTGGCTTACAGCGACGTCGCTGGAGTTCGCGTGCCTCCGCGTGGCACTGCGCGTCGCCTCGGGGCTTCGCCCCTTCGCGTCTCGTCGCGCGCGTTGGAGCCCTAGCTCCTTTCACTCGCGTTCTGAACCATAGAGGTAAGCCTTTTTCCACACTTCGTCAGGTGAGTGACAATGGAAAAATCAATAATTAGGAGGCGGCCATCTTGTGAAAGTAAATATAGATTGCTTTAAGACCCATAAGTAGGACGGTTTTCTCAACGTATCTGAATAAATGTTCTTTTAATACAGCGAACTTCATTAACACGCTTTTAAGCCCTGCGTCGTTTTACCTGAATGCCCCAGAGCAATATTGCTCCACACCTGACAGTGACTTCAAACATTGGCTAATCAATCTTAACTGGTGTATGTGTAATAATGTAACATGTAATTACTGTATTTTCACAGTAGTGACCACACTTTAAGATCTTTCTCTTAAGTATCTGAGGCCTGATGCACCCGTGATTTTTAACTTGACTAACAAGATAATGCATAATAGAATCCAAAACTGGTATCCTACTAACATCAATGTTCTTTTGATGTTAATAATACCGAGATAATTTGTTTTATAAAATAAAAATGCGATAACATATGGTTACAATAACTTTGTAACAAGTAAACCAGGCATTTTGAATGTCATTAGAAACCCTATTTAAACACCAATAAAAGAATTAGTAATATATATCAAACATATTACAAAAGATATTTTTCCTTGAAAACGTTAAGTTTTCTCAATTGTCTCAAACTTCTACAGTTTTACAGCCCATTCCTATAATCTATACCTTTACTTATTGTTAATAAATGTAGATCAGCTCTACTTTAATCTATAGAACTGACTATAGCTATTTTATAACTTACCAAAGATATGTAAGTATGTAGGATAAGTAATTACTTACAAAAAAGACAGACCGTAAACCAACAGTAAAGGATAGATAGGTTAAATGAAACTCCTATTAATGAGTCATAGTTATATAAAATTGTTCTCACAGACATCTCATATGTATATATTTATTCGGTAGGTCATAAAAGCTGTAGAACAATAAATGAAGAAGTTGTTGATTTATCAAAAGATTTATTGAATCAAGCCACATAGTATAAAACAGTCTTTTGTCTTTTTAAATACATTTGTCTCAAAAACTGTTGTACAGATTTTTTATTTCAGCAAAATTATTTTGATTCACACAAACAATTTAAGTATATAATATAGATTTTTAATTATCTTGCTGTAATAACACTGTTTCTGAATAGTATTTATATTTTCATAACTTATCTTTATGTTTGTTTAGAATTTGTCTCTATTCTGGTGTACACTACATAATATTGTTATTTTAACTGATGTACATTTCCATAATTTGGTCAATCAATACATTCATTCATGCTCAAGTTCCCATCATGTAACAGTGGAAAGCTAGGCTGGGCTATTAGTCAATTATAAATGTGTTTCCTTGATTAAACTTCGCAAAACACAAAATATTGCAAAAAGCATTTATATTGATTTGTATTGAGACTCTTAATTAACTAGTTATATGGAATGGTCTCTAAGTGTCATTTTTTATAGGGCCATAGTTCATGCATTTATGCAGTAATCCATTTGAAGTTAATGATTTATGTCTTGGATTGAACAAATAATACAATAATATAAACTTTGTTTTGCCTTAGTGAGTTACTGCCGAAGATTCCTTCCGACCCTTAATAAAATATTTTTTATCAGATATTTGTTCCACAGATCTCTAGAATCTAAATAACTGAATTTAACCAAAATATTTATATCTATATAATATATTTATATCTATATATACAATAAATTATAAATAAATATGAAACATTTATATTATCTTCTGAACTATCATAATTGAATTCTCAATATATGTATATCTACATAATCTGTTATCTGAGCGATCAGTGACTAAGTATAACTTCTTGATATCACAGCTGATAGGTTGTTGCTAATCTTGTATGAATACTGTAACAAGCTCTAGGTTTTATATAACTGCCATAAACAATGTTGGAGCCCCTCAGAATAAGAACTTCCGAAACTTGGAATATTTATTGCGGTGTAATATAGTATCATCCTCTATGATAAGATTAAAAGTATACTATGCAGTGGACTGCTAATGGATTGAAGCAAGGAAAAAGATTATACTGTATATTAATTCGCCTGAATGCAATGTTGAAACTAGATTATTTGTTGTTAAACCTGCAATCTTATGCGGCTGATCCGGTCTGTCTTGTCTGTACAACACCACACACAATACAGTATAAAATTAGGTACCAATAATACTATCTGAATATCTTATGTTTGTCTTAAGTTTTTACAATATACTTATAGTATACTTTGTATGTGTAGATTATGGACTTATAGTCCCACATGAGTTTACACATGACATGATTGACTTCAAAAGTAGCTTCTCCGTAGCGTCGTAGTAGTAATAGGGGCGCCACCTATCGGCATAAATGTCTGCGGTCGTCTGTGACAATTTGCCATCAGCTAACCTGCTTTATTCGTCCATAGCTGTGTAACTCCATTACTGGATGTCTCATTGCAGAATGTCGTCCTCACGCCGTAACGGTTCCGTGTCGAGAGCCGCTGAAGCGGCCTCGAAGAACAGGCTACATATGGATCGGAATCCACAGCATTCCAGGATAACTGGTAAATGAAACTTCATTTTTAAATGTGGTTACTAGGTCAATACTAATAATATAAAATTACATGTTCAAATATAAAGTATATGAAGCATTAATTTGGCACTCCACAGTGTCTCATATAGAATACACACTTAATGAAATCTACAAATAAATTAACAATAGATGCAATTAGGTGTACCTAACGATTCTAAGTACAATTATAGGATCTTCGAACATGCTATTCAAATCAATATCCATTGACGATTTTGGCAATTCTTTATTAAATTGTAAAGCAAGAATAAGAAGTTTTAGTTTGTAATTTTGTTTATTTGTGTATTGATATAATTATTGCAAAAATATAGTTGAATTTGTCCTACTACCGGACTTTGGATCCAAAAGGTGATGTTAACAAAAAACTAAATTAAATATACGCACCACTTTACAGGTGATGTTAATCTACTTGCTAATTCTTCTTGTTTGTATATAGTATAACACAGTATATAACAAAAAATATTATTATTGTTATCTCCTACTCCAGTTGGGTAATGACAACACTACCTAATGAGCAAGTGCATGTCTTTGATTATAGAATCATTTTGATATTTATTTGATTGAGATTGATTTGATTGATTCATGGCACATGCAATATAGAATCTTGTGTAGGATATGGGTTGTGAGTACTTATTTATTTGGTGATGACACTTTCAGATCCATCAAACCCGGCTGGCCGTCGTAAAGAAATTGACAATGTAATGAAGAGAGCCAGGCAGGCTTCACCGGGCAGTTGGGACAGGAAACTCCTGGAAGTCGAGGAGAAGGATCCTAATAGGTTAGCCATGAACTGTTAGACATCCAAACAGATTACCATGCATTAATGATTACACAAATTGGTTTTCGGGGATGTGATTCTTCGCGAACTTTGTGATTTGGCTTTTGGCACGTTGGTGTAAAGTGAAAAACGAAAATTGCAGAGTCCCCTCTAATGTGGATTTATTTTGCAATAATTCCCTTATTCATAAGTAATTCGAATAATGTATGATAGCTTTACATTTTTTTAATATTTCCCCACACTACAGTTGCCGAATACGGTATCTTAACTTGGCGATATTGATTTGATTTGTAATTCGGCAGGTGGCGCCACACGGGATACAAGCAAATGTATATAGATGGATCTAGATCACCCTCGCCACGTCGATCCCGATCACCTGTAGGGAGACGGTCCAGGTTTGGCGCTGTTGTTATATGAATCGATTTGTAATGTATACGAAGATATATTGTTATCACAGACAACCGCAATCTAATGATAATTATAGTACCACTATTGCAGGCCTTGAGATCAAATTAACTTTACGTGCTCTAAGTGGATCCTTTTAAACAAGCTGTAGCTTTCAGTCGTGATTGTTGGAGGTTGCCGAGTTATGTACCAGGTTAATAAACGGATTGACTACATTCTTGCGCTGTGGTTTAAAATTGTACAAACGAATAATATATATATATATATATATATATCTCTTGGATTATGTACTGTAAATATAATAAAATAATTTTTACTTCCGGTGAAAAAAAAAACATCGTGAGGAAATCTTATATCTTACCAAATTTGCCAATCCGCACTTGCGGTAGTTTATGGACTTTAACACCCTCATCATGAGACGAAACTCTATCCCAGCGGTGGGAAAGTTATGGATTGTAATGATTATGATGTCAATATGTACACAGATCACCGAATATTCCGCGTCGTTCCCGCTCGCCGATAGCCCGGCGCACGCGTTCACCGCTCGCACGTCGTTCGCGCACGCCGGTGGGGCGGCGTGCCACGCGATCACCTCTCGCCCGTCGCAAGTCCCGCACACGCTCGCCACGTCGGAGCCCTAGACGGAGCCCTGTTAGGTGTGACCTGCTTTGATATGTCTAAATAGTCTTTTCACATGTTCTTTATTGGTATTAAAATCCCAACACATTTAATGTCGACGTCGTCCCCGAATCATTTCTCTGAATGAGTCAAGTTAAAGTTGACTAATAGACTTCACTAAACTTCAACAAAATTGTAATTTTTTCCCAGACGCAGCCCAGCCCGTAGTCCCCGACGCAGGGCGAGTCCCCGACCGCGTCGAACTAGACCTCCGGTCCCACCGCGGGGCGTCAGACCGCCAAGCCCGCCTGATCCTAGAAAGGTGAGTTTAAAGTCTTAAAAGCAGTTCTATTGAAATGACAATTAACTACACATAAACATTTCATTTAATATAATTGAAATTCATATTTCATACTATTGAATTACAATTCAAAATTAGTGATGTTATGGAATTCCCAAACTTTAACCAAAACTATCGGATATCGGAAATAAAAATATATACAAAACCGTAACCGAATCTGATAAAATAATTTCGCATAGGTTCAGTATAAATGAAACACGTTATGACAGGTTGCCACCGGTCGAGCCCGATACACTGGCCGACGGCGCACTCGATTTTCGACAGTTTTTAGTGTTGCATTCTTAAGGCTATTGTTTTTTTCTATGATTTTAATATCAGTTAATAACCAGAAATAGAGTAAATTTATAATTTTTTTTGGTACCGAAACCGGTAAAATATCATTCATACATCCGTATCCAGATCGGAAATTTTATATCCCTAACATCCCTAGTTAAAATTATGCACTTTGTTTTGATATATAAACTTTGAAGACGGTAATGTTTAGCTCCATATAAATTTGTGGTATTTGATATTCATAATTAATTAATGTAACCAAAGTGTTAAACGCTATCCAACTTTAATTTGCCTTTTACCATTTATCCACAGTCATCGGGGTCTGGGTCCTCGGCAAGTAGCTGTTCGGACGAATCGTGTTCAGTGTGCTCGGCGAAGGTTAAGAAGGGTCCGCCGCCACCCAAGAAACCTGTGTAAGTGACTGACATTGTATCTTGATATCTTGCACAAATATGAACGACTTTATGCCCAGTTGACGACTTACCTGCATAGCGACGAGACCCCAATTCGATTCCTGGTTGACGATGAATGTTTCCTAACAAGTGTATACTATTATTATAAAGAAGGAGTGCAAATTTGGTTAGTTTGTGTGTACGAAGAGGTAATCTCTGGAACCATGGATCCTATTTGAAAAAAAAAATCTAGCAATTGAAAGGTACATTAATCTGGACCGACAGAGGCTATAAATATATATATGCACCATAATTTAACAGTTAATTCCTTATTATCAAGTATACTGTGTATTAAATTTGTTCACTAAAGACACTTTTTTGTGGACGATGCAGCCCATTGACCATCCATCCAGTCTTATTATTAACAATGGATGGATGGTCTTACTATTGATAAGACAACTGTACACATATATGCATTGCTTGTTAAGATTCAATTGTCTGCTAATAAAAAAAAAAACGAAACATGGCATCTACAATATATATATTGAAGCACTCGGTCACAACATATATATACTTCAGTTCTACCCTACTATAGATCCATTCAAACGATAACAAAAAATTTAAAAATCCCCAGCCCCCGTGCTTCTCCACCATCAAACAAAGTGAAGAGACCACCTCCCCCAGCCGCGACACGAGCGGTGCAGCCCACGCGAGAGTTGCTCAAAGCGAGAGAAGCCAGCAAGGGAAGCAGGGAAGAGAAGGTAGTTGCTCCTGTTGCTTGACTCTATGGTGGCCTCTCACTATGTGAGGGTTACTTAATGTAACTAGTCATCGTACAACATTGTGAACATCAATGGGAAATTGTAAGCAGGTTTCCTTTATGTTTTCCTTGACTAAAATACAGGTACCAATAAATTGTAATATATTGCATTGATGCTTGGGATATAATAACTCCCATTTATTAGCTATAAACTCAGCAATTCTCTCAATAGCGCACACCCAATAACTGTGGAGCCTTTTGTGTAACTCCATTAGTGGTAGCCAGCCAGACAAGTAGAAGAACTTTCCGCCACTTTCCAGTTTTGAAAAGACGAGTAGCGGAAACAATGAACATGACGCCATTGTTTCGTGTGTTGACACATTTCTGCAATTTAACTAAGATTATCTTCCGTTACGATAAGTGATCATGTCATAAGAACACTTCGATAGGGTGATTTAAGTTTTGACGCTTGATGTGCGATCAATACGTGTGTATGATTTATTATAGTGATGATATAAGAGAATTTGTGCGGTTCTCCCCAAGGTGTTGGAATGGCAACGCAGCCAGCTAGCGGTCCGTCCGGCGGCGCCGATGCCGGCCGCGCGCATCAAGCGCGAGGGCGAGCGGCAGCGGTCGCGCGGCGTGTCACCCACCGCCATCGCCGCGGCACTCGCGGATAGCGACAGCGCGAGCGAGAGTGACGCCACCAGTGACCACCAGCCGCAGAGGTAGATAGTGGAAAGGGGTAGGGTGGGACAAGGAGGAACGATTGTAGGAAGGTTGTACTAAGAATGAAAGGAAAAAAATAATGAATGGAGAGTAAGAGTAATAAAAGACAATTTTACTCTGTTCTTAGAGGATCGTAAGGAGAAAAAACATGGGAGTGCAGAATAATGTAACATTATTAGAGACAGATTCATCCAATCTTAAATAGATTGTATTTAACAAAATGATTACTAAACAGAAATAAAAGTAAATTTTAAAATTTATAATTTTAAAATAACCTAATTGCAAGAGAATAATGTAAAGCTCACTTGCCATATAATTTGATTTAATATAATTTCATAATTCAATGTTGCGCACATTTTGAACTTTGTTAACTGCGTATGTAAAGTGACAGTATATTCGTAGTCTACATTTATTCGAAACTGCGTAGAGCAGTATATTATAATAATAAGCAAATGTATAATCAGAACTTGTCCAACCATCGACGACATTCAATAACGATTTCACTGCCAACAGATTGACGCTATCGGAGCGCTTCGGAAAGATGGCGCAGTGGTCGGCCGACCGTTCCGCTCGGCTGGAGAACATGCGCATCACGCGGCGCGAGGCAACGCTGCACGTGCGCATCGAACGTGACGCCGAGCGAGCCGCGTCCGCCGAGCCCGCACCCGCCGCCGACTACCCGTGAGTTTGACATTGACGATGGGAATTAAGAGCTATGATTTAAAGATGATGTGTCTATTCACCGTGAATATTCTATTGAGACTTGTTTAGGCTCTGATAGCTTAAAATGTAGTCATTGATCGTCTTAATACTTTATATTTATACTTTTCACATCATGAAACTTAATACTATCGCTCTCTCCATCCTCGATATTTGTTGATTTCTTCGCTTAACGAGTGACGTCATTTTCTGGTGGCCCTATGATTGATGGACCCATCGAAGTAGACCACTAAGTTGACTGTACATTTACAGAGGCCTGGAAGCGGCACCTGTGGGTAGCTATCCTGAGGAGTTGCTGGCTGCGGCACCCGGCGGTCTACCATCCTGGGATGATGTCAGGGTTCGCTATGACTACTACAAGAAGCGTGGCTATCTTAGAGGTGAACATAGAAAAATATCCCATTCATTTGTTGTCATGCCACTTGTTTAGAACACTGATATGCTGTTCTGTACGGTTCTGTAATAATATAAATAATGTTTGAACACTGGAGGTATTGTATCTGTTAATTTCCATAAAATAAACATTTTGTAAATAAAAATGTAAGTCCTTCTTTTAATTTAAAATTATAATGTATTCAGGCCTATCTCTGGGCGACTACGTGAAGTGGGAGGAGTGGTGGTACAAATACCAGGAGTGGCTGAAGCGCGAGCGTGCCTACGAGCGATGGGCTGATGGCGACGTGGGGACGGTACGTTGCTCACTTTTGTTGATGTTACATTCAAGTTAGATTACTCGACGTACATATAATTTTAGATATCTAACAAAACGCGTTTTAAGTTTGTAATAGTATATTATTTTTTGCACTACAATACAAGAGATTAGTAGTTTGGTACTAATTCATCGGTAATTAACGCCTCGTGTCAGTGGTAAGTGATTCACTGGATTATGAGACTTACTGCCCGACAGCTGAAAAGTTAACCGCTGGTCATTAAGCGATTTAGGAGGCATTCATGCTACTTTAGAACTTCCGACAATGGGTCGGCCACCGATTTATCTTCTCGATTAAAAACAAACAACATTAATGCTGCACAGATAGTGTTTCTAGGAGCAACGTGAGAGGAACGAGAGGGGGGTAGATATAACTGCAAAAATCTCCAGTCAAGAAGCTAGTTTATTACGGAATAAACTGCAGTCTTAAAAACATCATATAATACGTTCCGTTGGTGTGTCGTCGTCAGGTGCGTCGCGAACGTCGTCGCCGAGGGGGCCGTCACCGACGCAGCTGAGGGCGCGCCGCCCCCGCTGCCGTGCTGGCTGTCGACCTGGCAGCCGGCGCCGCGGGGGCCGCGCACTGAACGCTGCTGCACCACTGTCACACAACAATCCATGTGGATTGTGTAAGTGTTATTATTTGTTTAACCTGTGTTGCTGAACACTTCGTTCGTTAAAGTTTACAATGTGACAGATTTGTCAATTAGTGATATAATTGTTATAGTACTGTTTAATCAAAGTTACAAATATGTAGAATAGATACAAGGAAGTTACTAACAATTATTTAAATTATATATTTTTATAGAAGTTTAATAGGTAGTTGGTACCCCTACTTATGTTATAATTGACCACTCGTCGGAATATCACTATAATTGTCAAAATATGTAATAGTTGTTCATTGAGTATTTCCAACATATATATAAATTGATACTTGTTAAATCATAATATTTTTTTAACAAAAAATTACAATGTTTAAGATGAATCAAAGGTTCTTGGTCAATGTGACATCCCAAATTGTCTGTTCTGTGTTAAGTCTCGTCCATCGCGAACCGTCTATTTATGATAGTGTCTAGTCGCAGTTTTTTAAATCAATCCTATCTATTATTTTGGCGTCGTTTAACTCCGACGAAGTGGTCGATGGTCAGATTTAGCTTGATTGATTACAATTAACACTTAAGTGTATGGCTAAGATCGCAATGTGGTGCTCGAGAAATCAGTAGCCATCATCATTTGTGGTTCAAGCTCGTCGGTTGATTTCGTTATTGTATTGTGTTTGAATTTTTATGTACCTTTTATCTTTGTTTTTTTTTCCAGATTGTATTGAAGTGCAGCACAAGTGCGCGAGTGATAATCTTATAAACGGACCTCATTTAGTGTTTAATATAATTATGGTTAAAGAGATTATATACTAAACGATGATTACTTTTAAATGCAATTATTGTAGCACTGTTATATCATTAACTATAAATAATAAATTTTAACTTTATAACTAAATTAGGTAGTGGAGAGATTAAATAGGTGATGTACTATATATAAGATTATATTGATATATTTCAATCAAATTGGATGCTCTTAATCATTTCCACCACCGACCACCTCTGGTCGTTTTGACGCGGCAAGTGGTGCCATTGGCTTGTTTGTCGCATCACGTCTGTCAGCTAAGGAGAGTATAGTGTTTTACGTGTCTGCACGTTTTACATGGTTAACTGGTACTCACGATGGAGATCTATGCGCCTATGATATTTTATGGCGATATTTTATTTTAGCTAAAGATAGATGCTCGCTATTTTATTGTTTGGCTGTCGTTTAGGTGACACACGTTAGCCTTGTTTTATGGGTCCTTGGAATATCGATGACGACCTGTTTTCGTCTTTCGGTTCGCTTTCGTGAGCACCCCTTATTTATGTGAAACGTGTACATTCCGCGATGTCTAAATCGTTAACAATGCAGAACTAACAGCGTGTAAAAAAATTAAAATTAAATATGTAATTAATTACGAACAAACATAGCATAAGCAACGTGGAGGAAGGATAAATATTGTGTTGCGGGGCACCCCCTGTACCTGTACATGCGAGACAGCATTGTGGTGACATCTGTAACAGACTTTAATTCGCACGCAATTAAATCATAAATACATATATAGTTTTATTGTCGGCACTACGCAAAATATATAGACAGATTTGTTAATATGCGTCGATCGATAACATTTGGTAATAAATGCAAGCGGCGTATACGGATCTTAGGGTGTTTCAAAATGGGCCGGAGTCCTTTCCAGGTCTTTGTACACTGTGGTACAAAATGGGGAAACCAAAACGTGTTAACCACTGTCCATTTCATGATGGGTTTGGTGGTGCAAAATTGAAATCTGCAAATAACATACAAGGTGTCAATGTTAAACATTGTGGAGGGCCGATGGAATTAATTATAATTTATAAATAATTACTATGTACGACTATAGTATACGTGTCGAATGAATTATTGGTTCGTATCTGTTATATTGCAGATTTTTTTCCATTCCTTAAGATGGTGTAACTCGAATCCGGGCCTGTTATGAAACATCTTTTAGTTCGTATCAAACGCATTGATCCATTGAGGTTAACTATGAACATTTCTTATTGATATATTATTACAAAAATCTCACCTCGAAATTGGCTGTGCTCTGTGAGATGACAGAATTCCGCGTGACTTGTCACAATGCTAGCAACCGCATATTGCAGAAGTGCCCTCGCGCCGGCCCATCTCCACTTATATCCTTGCTCTGTGGTAGACCTAGAAGAACTTAAATTATTAATTAGTAGATATTAACGTGCTTCTCTTTACTAACATAGATAAGGATTAGAGTTACAATATTTAAGTAATCAATAGTTTTCATTGGGATTTGATAGAACCAACTCGTTCTACGTAACGCAATTATGCTACCAGCTGTTTTCAGCGTCGAACCAGGTCAGAGACAAATGAAGGGGATGCAATTTGTTTTTATGTACTACGATTGTCGTGTGTCCGACCGAGGCGTGCGTTACTATGGGAGGGTGTAGCACCGATGGTACCTCCTGCCGTCACAGCCGGCGGTGTGTACGGGCGTCGTAACCCGCGTTGTGGGTAGAATAGAGCTCTCTCTGTCTGTCTGAACGTGTTTTGTATTGCTGTCTCTGTCGTGTTGTAATGTGTGCGTTGAAACAAACCTTTGTAGCGCGTTACATGCGAGCTGCGTTGTTGTGGTAGTTGCGTCGACACGGGCCGGTTGAAATTACAACACTACAGTATTTTTTTTTTCAGTGCACTTATTATTATTATTATTATTTGCTGGAAACTCGTTTATAATTTTTTTAAACTAGTTTGTAAAATTTGTAAGCTGTGTAGGTGATTGTACATGGACGGGGTTGAGGTGTGAGGCCGGAAGGTTATTGTAATAATTGAATATTTTAGCACAAACCGACGACTTGACTCGTTTGCTGTATTGATCTTAATAACAATGGGTCGGCCCGAACTAACTGTTCGTTTTGGAATTAGAATTTCGCTGTTGTACCAATTTCAGTCGGTATGGCAATCGTGGAAACGAATTATAATCTGAATGTATGTAAATGCGCTAACCTATTTGTTGGGGGATTTTTTATTTAAGCTTGGATGGCCAAATCCATAATTGTTATCCAGTGTCGTAAAACCCTTAAAGGTATCTCGGATTGACAGAAAGTAAAACTGGATATTACATATCGATTTTATAAAAATATTATCCTAAGAATCCATACCAGTTAAATAAAAAACTATGAATTATTGCACACCTTAACGTGTAAGTAATTGTAAGTAATACCTTACCTCTGGTTAGTAATCGTTTGACAGAAGTGATGCTACCTTACGATGTTATAGATTCGATTGTAGGCTAATAAAAATCAGATTTTCAAAAATCGAATATTCGATTGATCTACCATCGATTTGGTCGTCCACGCGTACACGGAACGTTCGTTCACCTTTTGTGCGTATTGTTTACGTGAATGTAAATGTAAGGCACTGTAAATACTTTTAGCTGCAGCACAGCTACGTAATTATGTTAAATGTATTGTTATATTTATTTTTTTGGTGTCAAGTGTCTTATAGCATCTCGCTATAAAATAACCTTTTCGTCTATAAGATCTTGAAGTGAAGTATCTAGTTGTTTACTAACGAATAAATGTTATATACGAAGTGAAAAAGGGTTTCATTGATAATTACAAAGGTGAAATTGAGAATCAGCTTTAGGTAATACCGTCGAGGTAGTTCGCGAAATTCAAGCGGTTTGTTTTTTCCAAATGGTAGCTTTTTAACGTCGTAATTTTTTTTTAATCATAAAACTTATCAATATAAAGGTTATGTTATCTAAATAAGTATTGCTGAGGACCGTGTTTTCGTACAACAAAAATTGAGTATTAAAAATCGGTCGTTGCTTAGTAGTAATTAGTGATAATTATATAAGAGATATATATATATTTTTTATTACGCAAATCTTACTGATTATTATACGCCGTAAACAACTGCAATTTGCAAAATCGCTCGCTGAATTTAAAAATCGCAGCTTTCAAAGGTATCCATTTAAAGTTTAAAATTATGTAAGTTGAAAAAACGGTAATTTTTTTTTTATTTATATCGACTCGAGGGGAGAAGCACGTGATTGTTATTTGTACAGTGTTTTCATGTCTACAAAAAAGTATCCTTTGAAGTGTCGGAAGCTGCGTTTATTTTTTCGAACTCTCGCGCTCGGGTGAAAGCGGCTCGCGTCGCACCACATGAACGTTACATTTGACGGTGCGAATGCGACAAACGGTCGCTCTAGTGTAGAAAAATCAAATTAGTATTCATTTACTTTGCAACAATCCGCGAGCACAGTGTAATTAAATTAGTATTCATTTACTTACTGTTAATGAATACTAATTTAATAACCATGAATTTCCGCAAAGTAACATCTGATACTATGAACTATATGAAAAATTGTTGTAAAATGTGAGTAGACTCGGTATATTTTAATAAATTAAATCAAAGTTTACTTACATATTTATCTAAGTAATATGAAAAGATGATTCGTTTAATTTTTCAATGTTCAATTTATATTTAATTAATGTAAATTAATCTTGTCGTTTTGTTTTCGTATAGGTGGCAAGCAATATTTTTGTTTTCCGAACGAAACTTTCTCATTGGAAAAAGTAAATAAAAAAAAAACATTGTAATTGGAGCTCTTACTACGTAGTGTTTGAAGATAAATATGTATTATGATGATGTTTACAATCCAATGTTTTTGAACAATGCAAATGTTCAATATTGTTATATAAAATGGAGTTATTGAAATTTGGTTTCGATGATAGATATATAGGATAGATGATAAACCTTGTCGTAAATAAGCTAAATTACAAAGACGCACTAATGTTTATGCTGTAGAATGAATGCAGCTTGTATTGTCATCGTGTCTTAGATGTTGTAAAAATATAAAATTATTTATGGCACACTTGTTTTATTCAGCCCTCTCGCTGTCGACTAGCCTGTGGAAAGGTATTGGTTAAAAATTTTGTTATTTACTAAGCTGTTTCGATCGTTACGTAAATGTTTCTATTCAAGACTATGGCAATATTACGAGTGAGCGTGCGAACATAGGATAATTTCAGGAACCGCTACCTAAATGAGAAATTATTTTAACATGAAACATTATTCTGAGGATATAAGGTATTTCCATATAAAAAAAAACTCGCAACATGCGATATTGTAAAACTACGACACGAGTTTTCAACGGACTTGCCAATACACGGTTGATTCACGAGAACAATTTAGGTACATAACAGCAATAATTTTTAAAGCGCCATACACTCATGTTTTGATAAAGGATAGCAAATCATGTTTTACTATTTTATTGTAGCTATTGCAATTAATAAAGATTTTACTAATGTGAGGAACTGAAAACTGCCCTCGCAAAGTAATTAATTTAAGCACGGGCTTGGGTGCAGTTACTATATTTATAAAATTAAAGGACCGTGATTCACGAATCTACTTACTAAAGACAATTAAGCTGTTGAAATTAACAATTATTAATAAAACAACTTTTTGAAACTACGTTCGTACAACAAAAGCGCGCTAAACAAGGAGCTGTCATTCTCGTGCCAGTGATGGGGTGCGCGTCACTGTGTCAATAGTGATGTCCGTCTAGCGCTACATAGTAGGAATACAATGTTATACCAGTTTAATTAAGACTAATTTATTTGAGATTGCTTGCTCTCTAGTACTTCTGGAAACGAACCAAGAGCACAGGATGCCGGAATGGTGATATGATTGGGTGGTACGTACCTACATAACTTCGCCTCGAGTTTATCATCATGGAGAAGAACTATAGTGAACTTTTTCACACTGCTCCAATGTAAACTGATGAAGTGACCGACCTATATGTTGGAAGCTATGTCGCCCAAAGGCTGGATGTGGCTTAGCGACTCTTATCCAATGATAACAGCGGGAGCGACAATTTAAAATATTTGCCGATGCATAGAAGCGCTAAAAATTCTCACCACTAGCGGTCACCTTCCAACAAGCAACCGCGCCCGCAATTGGTCAATTCTGTCAACGACAAACCATCGTGCTTGTTATTTATAACAATTGATATATTAACTTTATTACTTGCGCTAATCATAAGAAGCCTGTAACATAACTATAAAACGAAGATGTAAATATGATAAAGTTTGTTTGGGAAATATAAAAGCCAATCTTCACTTTAGGTACAGGACACATTAGTGTTTATAATATATTCGACCATTCTTTTGTCGATTTAAATCAATAAAAGAAGAATTGCTGGATTTGTTCTATTATTAAACAAGATTAAAAAGGACCAGAAGAAAGTATTTTTTTGATATGTAAAATATAATATTACAGGAATCATTGAAGGATTCCTAAGATCGGACGTAGGATAAAAACGTTGCGATCGTGCTCAACATCATTCATCCATTTATAACATACCCATAATGAACAAGAAATTTACACAGTATCATCTCAGAAGTTAACAGGTCCGGTTGTGGAAGGTCAACTAGATTAACAGAAATAATATTAAAATTATGTAAACAAAGTCGTGTACACAAATAAATTGTTCTATTTGAAATAAAGATAAATGTAAATAAAATTGTGTCGTATCAATATGTGTAAATATTTTGGTGCGTTATTTTTTTTCGTTTTTCGTGTGATTCATGCGCAATACGACATAGGTATGTAAATACAGTTATTATATGGCGGATTTTCCTTAAAGGTACAATCGAATGCGTTGGCATGAGTGTGAGCGTTACTCGTAGTAATTATTAATATTTTTCTTACTCTCAAGTGCCAATGTGGGGACGTAAAGTACGGCACTGAGAGCTGAAGGAATTATGACTAAAGTCTTCTTCACCGTCTATGAAAGAATATGTCAGGCGTCTCGTTAACTAACGCAACATGTCGCTTTTTATTTCTTATTGTATCCTGCCATTATACAAATGTAAAACGATAATTTAGTTGTGTGTGGGTGCTAATATTATACAGGAAAAATTGTTTACATGTAAGGAGCCTCTGGAACTACGAAACTAAGTAAAAAAAATCACTAAAAACTACACTAACCTCTAGGGCCGTGTAGTGTTCAATTTTAATAAAGAAATTTTATCTGTTTATATATGAACTATTTAGTATTGTAAATCAAATTGAACAAGAAAAAATCTTTGCATGTTTGATGTGCTGATTAGCCTAATGTCCTCGAAAGGAGAGTAAGTGTTTTGCTATATTAATCTACATTAAAAATGCAAACACAAGACTGTTCAGTACATTTTCGCACTATCAACCTGTTTAATTTTTGTTTTGTCTGGTAGCTATAATAATCCTTAGTGTTACCATTATTTATGATTTTTTTACCAATTTTTTACCAATACTTTTGATTTTCTATTATCAATATTTCCTTAAGCAATACAAAATGACAAGAATAAATGTATGTGAAAATATTTTTAAGTCTAGTGGACAAAGGTATTTGGTATTTAAATGTTACTTTCGTGTTTGTTTGTCAACAGGCGACCCATGCGAATACAGCGGGGGAAAAAGTGGAGTTTGCGAAATAATCAATAATTGTGAATATGCTCGGAAGAAAATATTTGTTGACCAAGTCATGTCGGGGATTGAGGTAATTCCGAGCATCACATTTAAGTTTTAACCATGGAAGTTACATTTTACGTTTATATCCTAACAAATAACACGCATGGTTCTGTAAAATTGGCATGTGAATATTAGATTGGTTTAATTTTTAACAAACACCAGTGAAACTTGATACACACCGGTGCATCTTCGTATGCAAAGCTCAACGTGGTGCAGTGAAGTTTATTATTGCAGATTTGCGGCTGGGAAGGCAAAACGAGTATAGTGTGCTGTCCCAATGGTGATCAGACCTACAGAACAGGTCCCTACAGTCTGCATTTTGACAGCTGCGACAATGACATCATCACGAACAAAGATACAGTAAGATGCACGTTTTTGATCAGGATTTAATAATATCTAAAAGCTGGACGGCACTTTCTTCCTAAGTCCAGTTATCTCACAAGAAACATGACGTCATTGTCATGTGCGGCTTTACCAGTGGTGCAAGGTGTGCGTTGCACACGAACGCAGCGGAGTTAGGGGGCGCCGGCGCGGCACTTTCGATGAACTTGCGCCCGCGTTGTGATACCTCACGTAAAATGAGACATAACATTTATAGATATGTTAACATTTGTACTTCTTCCATTTTTAACCGCGCGCTTACTAGGGGGCGCTAGGATAATGATTGCACACGAACGCTACATGGGCTAGAGACGCCTCTGGTCATGTGTCAGGGTTTACCACGAACACGATAAGTTGACCTGAACCCTAGTACTTAGTAGTAGTAGGACTTCCAACCCGTAAGTCTTGAAATCGTGAACAGTTCAACAACTTAATACAGTTCTTTCCAACGATGTGTGCCGGGAGACAGACCGAATGCCGCGCACCGTTCAGATACGGCGTCAAATGAAAAGATTTTCACTTATTATAAAACTAGGAATACCTACTCTTTGCATTTTTAAAACATCTGCACCTTATATAATTATCATTTATATTAATCAAGATTTTAAAAATTTAGTGGTTAGATAAATCGTTAGATTAATCCATTGGGCATTCCTTATAAATCACATCCGCAATGGCTTTATTAATAATTTCGTCTGAACGTCTGTCACAGATATGCCGGTACAAGGGGGACCTTCCGATGATCTGCTGTCCTAAAACACCGGATTACCCGCAGCCCGATGAACCTCAAGAGTGTCCTTCGCTACCTCCGGTCAAAACTCCTGCCTTCGCTGACCCCTCTCATGGAATCGCCTGGAAAAGTAATGAATATCTACCAGAGTAACTATATTTAAACATTTATATTAAAAAAAAACGTGTCCTACATTATTTAATCACCAAACAAATCTGAAAACTGAGTTAGTTTCCTCGTAATACGAGCTGACAGATACAGTTAGTATGAAACTGATAATTCTCCATCAGCTGGAGTACACCATCAAGAGATTATAGTAATTTTAGCAGAGTTACATCTTCTGCAAAATATCAATATGACAAAATAATTGTTTGGCAGATAGATCCCCGACCCCATTTGTTTGTTGTTTCTTTGACTTTGGTGTCTGACGATTTATTTGTCATTACGTATACTAAAAAAGTGTAATACTATATATCTTATATCTTTAGAATGCGTTGAAAACCGGCGGCACGTGCAGATGTGCGTGGCGGATGAACGTAGCCTTAGTGGATATACGAGATCATACGCTTGCAACATGATAGATGATGTGCAGAGGATCGCAACTGATGACCCAGCCGGTTCTGCGGCCAACCCAAAGGAATTTCCTCACATGGTACACGGTCATCTTTATTTAGCAGCAATATTTGCGAATCTTTTGGCCCATGTGCCCTGCACTGGGAGTTCAATTTCGAGCATGCTTAGGCGATACCGGAGGTGGCTCAAGGATAAAAAACGATCACCTAACGGTGCTTATCTCGATGGTGCTGTAGAAAACTTGTTGCTGTTACGGGATGCGGGCCGTGGGAAAAATTTATTGGAAAATGTTACATATATATATAAAATGTATGACAGAAGAGTTTGATGTTAATCGAAATCTACACAATTAGACCGCCGTACCAAATAAGTTGGCGAATGTATGTATTTGTCGGAATCGGCCCAGACATCAGCAGTAAAAGTCAAATGAATAGTAATTATTTCAATTAAGTGATTATTAATTAACAATTTTGAATAATCTATACTATTGTACCCGGCAAGAATAGTAGTAACCGTGTTAAGGAATGCCAAAAGCTACACAAATAACTATAAGGGCAGTGACGGTCCACTTGAGACAGTGGTCCGTGCACCAAGACGCATCCGTAAGAAATGCGTACCGATACTTCGGAGCGAGCATTTTTATATCGTCAAGGGTAGAATTAGGGTAGAATGACGTCAGGTGCACGTGCCGCTAGCGCTTTGTATCGCTGTCCCTTTCTATTGCTGAATCAGTACTACCGTCATATCCATAAATAAGGTGACAATATGTTTTTTTGAATCAATATTTAACATTATTTTTGAAATTAAATTTCATATTGCCATATTTATATTTTTATTCTTCCTAAATCCGAATTCTTGCTGGCTTAATACGGAATTCGCGTCTAGAAAAAAATAAATGCAATTATGTATATGTTTTTCAAATATTTTTGAGAATGTAGTTAGGATTGCAATAGGTCTATAATTATTTATATCTAATGGATCACTTTTTTAAACATAGGTTTAGGTTTAATCATAAATCATGTTAGTTTCCGTTTGGGTACTAGTACCAATCAACAGAAGTTTTACTTTGATTTTTGTTCAATTTACAGTTAATTAAATAATGATCCATATTACGTTTGTAAGTTATGCGTAATACTTCTCTTAACAGTGATCTCGCTAAATCTGTGGTGAATATATTATATCTAGGTATGGCTCGACTGAAGATAAGGTCTGTATAAACAACATTTGCATATTTACTACAGTGAAATTTGAGTAGCTACTTAAGTTTTTTTTCATTATGATAAATATTTTTATAAATTTCACCTACAATGACATTAGTGTTGGTGACATTCGATAGCCATATTTCAAGCTTAGAGAAAAAGTCATGTGGATTATTATCATTACTTCCTGCTAGCAAAGTAACATAGTCATTCATATTTTAATCTCCTATTTCTGTTTTCGTCGTGGACGTCACCTCCCCCAAGTTAGCACTTGGTTTTATAACACTCGTGACGAAGTAATCTTGACCTAATAACATTTGAAGCTGCTGTCTTACACCTCGTCCTTGGTTGTCTCCAATTATAATTACCCGATGCTTAGTAATTATATGTACTTGCTTCAATTTTGATGAACTCCATCAAACTGTGCGTTTCTGTGTTTTCTTGTAGGTGTTATTTTGTGATATTTGTAATGCGTCCAACATCTTTGTTTGGTTTAATTTCTGTTGTATTCATGTCATTTTTGTTCTCTAATCGTTCAGTTCGAACAGGAGTAGTGAATAATAGCTTCGTGTACACACTACGTGCTGATAACACCGGAGATATTCTGGAGGATTTCATATTTATATCCAATATATGTCTGTTAAGAGGTGTTGTGTTTAATGATTTCGTACTGTTTGGCCTCACTGTTACCGGGTCCTTGATAAGTATTTTTAATAATTCAATTTGCTTGATTTGCTCCTTTATAGTTTGTAAAAGTTGATTATTATTAAGTAAGATTATTTACTTTGCTGTCCGGCACTTTTTAACTTACCACGTGAGTCTT
>DWPT01000897.1:0-21005 GCA_018251895.1 Agathymus mariae mariae
GAGTTATAATAGTAATATAAAAAAAAAAAAAAAACTAAAAATGTCCTCTTCTTGTAACTTAGACATAGGTATGTGTGTATTTAATGCTTCCAATTAACACATTCAGCCACTTGTAGAATTCCAAATTACATAAATATTCATGACAATACATCATGAGTCATCGTAAGTCATCTTATTAAATACAAAAGTAGTTTAACGGTTAAATCGTTTAATCTTTTAGTAATTTTTAATGTGTTTAAAATAAAAAATATATTTGACTATATAGATAAGGAAGAAAATAGAGATCCTAAGTGTATAACAAATCCTCTAAGGCAGCCCATAGTAATTATAATAAGCTGGTTACCAAAACAATGAAGTCAAATCACATATCAAATTTGTAAATTGGTTCACTATTGTTCAGTAGTTCCCTGCGGATGATCAATGCTGCAACGTTAAAGATAGTTTATGGAGCAAGATATCATAAACAGTAATCTACGTAGTCAATATACTCCAACGCCCTACTCGCTCAGGCAGTCGATTAATTTTCACCAAAATTGGCCTCCTGTTTAATGGCTTCTATAAAACACTGAATAATTTATCAATAGACACCAATTTAGCGACGTACATTAATTTCTGGTTGTTATAACGCATATAGATGATAAAAGGCTTTACTTTGGGTCACCTGTGAAAATAAGCGTGATATAAGACTTGAAAGATATTTGGAGAAAACTATTACTGTTCGAAGTCACCGTGCGTTTAAGTGCTCTCATTGGAGTCTGGGACTCGTACAACAGTATTTCAGAACAGAATTTTCAGTCGTCGTAAAAGGTTTGTAGATTTTTACTGGCATCGTGTCTCCACTTACATTTTAAAAGGTTATATACACGCATACACGGTATGTAAAAGAACAAAGGTTTATTTCAATGTGGGTCACCACAATTTAGGTTAGAATGGTCCCCAAAAATTTAACGGTAATTTTGTAATGAAAATATTTTATGCGTAAAGAACAATGCCCGGTCTCTATGTGAGAAACAGCTCGGGAATTACCCTTTATCTTATATAAACTGTGCCTAATATGTATATTTTGTATAAAGAGTGTCTGCTTATTTATATTTAATTATAATTGCAATTAAATTTGGAAATCAGAATTTTTATTTTCAATCCCATTTTATGCTTCAGTGATCTACCTAATTCTATTTTTTTATTGTAAAAGAAATCATTATCATAGTTCCATGTCCTTGTTCTATGGCAACCACAATTTAAATATTAATATAATTGAAATAGATATTTTTTATTTAAAATTAATATAAAAGTTTTTTAATTTATTACAAATCAAAGGACACCAAAGTAACATTCAATTCCAATTCAAAAAGTTATTCAATTTTTGTACACAATGGAAATGAAACATTAATTAATTTCAGAGTTCTAGTAGTTTGCCAGAGAGTAGAGTCGTAGCCAGTAGAGCCGTAGTTTGCCATCTTTTTTTTTTTTAAATATATCTAAAAATGATTAACAAGAAACACGGTTGGTACGGCATAATTTAAATTCTTAATAATAATTCTACAGCAAATATTGATGAAATATAGCGTGGTACGTACTAAATATTTTGGCAGGTCAAACGAAGATACTCTCCTTTCTTTTAATGTATTTTGAAGAAAAATATTACGTATCAACGATAACTATCTCAGCACGAGTAAACGAATCTATTGACTATGATCGTCCAAACTTAATCTAATAAATTAATGAACGATTTCTTATTAACTTAACTACATGAACACTTAATTACTTCATAGAAGCTATGGAAAAGTCGTGGATTAATGTAAATTCTGCCTTATAATATTCTGTAGAATAAGTATCAGATACAAATATAACGGGCGAATTAAGTTCTGGAATACAAGTTAATGAATAATTTACTGTAATATCTATAAAAATGATAGAAAAATATATTAATAAATTAACATCGTGGAAACGATTTCAACTTAAGTACCTTTTAATAATCACTGTTATAACCGTAAGTAGTATTAACTTCAACTAAAATACCTCGCGAATACGTTCTTTTGTTCTCCAGTGAACAAATGTTCTTCATTATGAGGATGCCGAGTTTCGCAGACGTCTGCTACAATCTGAAAAAGACAAAGCCGTGTGAAATCTCTGTGATATGAGCCTTTACAGAACCTTAGCAATTATTAACGTCATTTTACAGCTACAAAGAATATTTCGTACGTACATTTACATTTTACACTGTAGATCCCTGTTTAAGGTTCCATTCGTGAACCAGACCACACGTTTTATTTGCATGTCCGTTATAATAGAGTAATCAGTAGTCAACGCATGTATCCGAAGACGTTATGCCGCCCCAAGAACGACATTCATATAACTACAAAACAGCTTAAGGCTCTCCAGAGCACGTAAGCGCTCGTGACAGCGATTGATGCTACTCAATCCTTATTATCGTTTACGATTGTTAAAACGCTAATAATCGTATTAGTTTAAAGAAGCACTATAAAACGTGTACGCAAACCATTATAAATTTGGGTAAAGTAATAGGAACCTCTACACGCCTCTTCCGCCCTTAATTCACTCAATATGATAGAAATTCCGAAGCGGGAAATGAAGCCTCCATAATAAATCGATTAATAAAATTCCACTCATGAAAGTAACATCACATACATAGTCTATAGACCTACATCCTAGTTGTGCGGGTGATCGCTAGTGACAAAATATTTTAAGCACAATACTCCTTCATGTAAATTGAAAAATTTGTGTACCAAAATAGGATTGTGTTTATTCCAGTGACGTTCGCATGTTACTATAGAAAACACTGAAACGTTTTTTATTATTTTGTTTGTCTTAAAATCCAAACACTCTGTTAACATTTATTGTATTGGTAACTTACTACAAATTTACAACCTCAGTAAATTTTGTGTTTTGCAATCAAGGGCCACCTCGGCTTAGTATAAACATGCTGAAAACTAAAAATTAAAAATCCTAGACGTGTTAGCAGGCTCGCAAATAACTACATGTCAAAAGCATAAAGCTAATACGCAGTCACGATGTAATAAAATATTCTTGCCGCACGAGCGACCAGCTAATTATTTGTGTTATCGCGGAGAACCCAAATATATCAAGTTATTTTGAACGCGCTACAATTTGCGATGCTATCTAATACAACGAGCGGTCAGGCGCGCCAGGTGTGCAAGTTAAATAAAATTTACCAACTCGTATCAAATCATTGTGTAAGTATTGTGCGATCTACAAACATAACGCTACAACAGGTGAATATACTTTATTAAATATAGTATGATTATTTTGGCCGTGTTCGTTGCGTTTACGCAAGCCGTCGCCACGGCCTGTCGTGGCACTGCGAAGTCGGTCATAAATCGGAACACGCACTAACATTACGCTAGTGTCAAAATATCTTTAGCACTTCCATACTTCGAGAGACACGTTAAGCCGACGGTTCTATTCGTCTAGTAGTCGTCCTAATCGTTAAGCTATGTCGAAGTACATCGGGCGGCATAAGATATTCTTCCACGAACCCCTCCACCAATAAGCACAGACTACGCTAGAATTCGCTCGAAGGATGCCTAATGAAGAAGAAAATCCGTATCCTTTTACAGTCATCGCCTACGGTACAAACACTGGCTATGCGTTAAAGGCAAACAAGTAATGGCGTGTTTGATAAAAGGAGAATAAGGCACTTTCGGAAGAGGTGGAGTAACCTGAAAATAACAACGGAAATTCCGGTTAAATTCATGCCACTTATGAAACGTATATTTTCCCCAGAGGGCTTCTAAAAACTAATGGATGGTTGAATATGTAACGTTGCAAATCAATCAAAAATAAAAGCTTTTATAAACTCAAGTTGCGGTGTATGAATATTTAACGAACTGGCGCTGCATCTGACGTTCGGAATTGACCGTCGCCCTTGTGCACACGCTCATAAAAACTAGCAAGCGACATGTCATTGCGGCTAAGCTAACTCGGACTTTCTATGGATTTGGCACTCGAAACAAATAAACAAGATATGTGGAGACATTTTAATATGGGGTTTGGACTAGTTGCCCCAATCCCTGGTTGACACACTAAACACATAAACTGTTGCATAGTACGGTTTCTTTTAAACGACTTTAATATTTAAATAGATAATTTCCAGAGTAACATCCAAGTTGTTGTAATATATTATAGGTATTGCTTACATTTTAGAATGGAATTACTAGTGTACGTTGCCCACGACTAGTTCAATTTAACCAATACGTGCATTGACAGCACCCGGTTTTCCAGCGTAGTTATATGTAGAGCCCGATATCTAACTATTTAGCTTAGGTGCTCCATTCATCCTTTCCTAGGCCAAGCCTTGTATCTTCCCTGCATGCGGCGCACTCTTCTATAATAGACAATGCAAGACTTTGACTCTATACCAACCAGTTTAATTCTTATTAATGCATGTCAGAGTCTTTTGTGTGCCTAGCTAGGCACTGCCGTACTAAAATCAATCTTAGAATGTCTGTTACGTACTCAGTATAGAGATTTGGAGGGCCAGTTCAAAAGTAGACACTACGGACTACTAGATACTTAAAGGTTTGTATGTCAAGTTTCTGTGAATACCATTCTTTGTATACGAGTATTAGGTGATTCTCTTATAGCAGCTGGGTAGATAAATAGGAACACATTAACCAGAGTGAGGAAATTAAAAGTGCTCGTATGCATTTTGTATGCATTAAACTTTGTACGAATAGTCATTATTTAAATGTAACATTTATATCGTTAAAATACAGACAAAAAAACAAGGTGATGGTAAAGCAAAAAAGAAGAACTAATATTTGAATTAAATATTAATAGTTTATATTAACTAGGTATATAAATAGGTAACTACGCAAACAATCGCACTAAAGTCCTAATTTAAGAATAGAAATAATTAAATGAAAAGTGAATGAGAGGATCTAGTTAATATAGACGAAAAAAGTGATTATAAAGGTACTGTTTGGGGTTTGCATTCCTAAAGGAAAATAGAACAAATAAATAAATAAATAATAAGCCTTCAATTGTTGACATTTATCGAAATTTTTCATCTTACCTCATTTTGCGCTATAAAGATCCTTTCAAAAGGTATCTGTTTGTTTTATTCTCTTCTCTGTTTATTTTATTAGATGTACGATAAGGAGTATTTGTATTGTATTGAAAATGTCACGTGTGTACATAAAGAAACAAATTCAATAAACGTAACGTATTTTTTTTTACTTATTTTGTTTGCTTGGCTATATTTATTTTGGCCAAAAGTATTGTCGTTCTTGTTGTTTTTATTCTTATACATAACCAAAGAGATTAATTATTCATAATATTTAACGTCTATTCTTTCTGACATCGCGTACATTATTTTGATAATCAATCATTAATAAAAACCAGGCACCAATACCATGATAGCCAAAACATGAAAGTACAAAAACAACGAAGAACACAAAGCCATTATGAACGTAGAAGTACTGTACATAGATATCTTTTTAGGGATACATCCTTTTGAAGTATAAATCAAATAATGTTATTTCTCATCTATTAAAACAACCTCAAGTAGTGGTAGTCTGTATAATGTGTGTTTATATATTATTATTATTATATATATTATACATTACATATATATAACACGTCTACAAGCCTTGAATATAAGGTGTTATCCACACCAAATTTTTTATTCGCACATTTATATGTACATTCACATCGGAACACTTCATCGGCGGGAAAAGTTGTTCATTATTCACAGCACAAATCATATTTTCCAGATGCCAGTGGGAACTATTGTTCTATATTTTAAAAATATTCTAAAACCTTTAAATATATAATCAGATTGTAAACATATATTTATAAAAAAAGTGAGAAAGTAATCCCCGGAATTACGGCAACTATTTTATCAATTACTTTACCACCTGAAAAGTATATAGTAATTATGTGTGGATGTAAGCTATCTATCATGTATATACACTTATACAATAAATTAGCTGTATCATGATGATATTCACGTTGTTGTACACTAATTTGAAATTAGCATAGATTATACCTACGTAACATTTTCTAAGATTCTTCTGTTTAAAACTATAGCTAGTATAAACTACAAGTATATTGAAAAGACTGTAATTAAGGAAAAACGTAATGAACTTCTAACATTGCGAATAAATAACAATCATTACCAAAATAAAATTGAATTTTTAAATTAATACATAAATTATTTTTATATACTTATGTCTACAAGAAAACCGCCCTCGCTTTGCTTTAGAAAAACTACGCCTTACGGTTAGAAATAGCATCTGCATTGTTTTAGGTCTGGATTTTTCTTGTTCTGTGAATTAGAAATACATATATTAATTTATATTTTTTTATTAATGGACGGATTACAATAAAACGAACATTATATATTAAGTGATGCTTACGTTAGTGAAAAACATACCGAAATCGGTTAAGCCGTTTCTAAGATTAGCGCGCACAAACGAAAAGACAAAAATTCTAAAAACTATTGTTTCGGGTTCGTTTGCGTTAATTAAGATGAGAAAATTTATTATTAGGAGAATAATAGTTTTTCTCATATATCCTTCATGTACCAATCAGTTAAAAATTATTATAATGTCTATACATTATAATATATGAAATCGTCTTTTTGGGAATTTTCCTTCTGTAGGCGATAGTATACTAATCAAACGGATGTAACTTCTAGATTAACTTAGCAAGTTCAACTACGAAAGTCAAAAACGCTTATACATGAAAACCATTTCTAACAAGTGGTAGCAGAAGAAATATCAAAGCTAAAATCGGACACTAGCCGGTGAGAAGGTCGGAAGCGGATATTGCATTTCCTACCACGTGATTTTCGGTTTCTTTTCCAAAATGCCGCCGTCATGCTGCAGAGAAAATACGTATCCGTAATCCGATATTTTATTGAACAATAGAACTTATACAAGACAGTACAAAAGTAATAGGTTTTAAAAAGTTTTAAAAGTACCAAGTTTAAACAATTTATCCTTGTTAATGAGTGGTTTGAGTCAATTAGTGGCGCCTAATGTATGGAAACATATCGTTACCAGCTATTAATATTCATATAGTGTCACACTCAGAAAACCATTAAGCTGTCGTAGTTAATTGCAAGAAGAATACATTTATTACCATGTATATATTCGTAAGTCAGTAATCATACGAAATATTTTGTTTTCATTTTTAACGAAATAAAACGCATAAAGCTAAACATGATATTTATAAACGTTAAGAATATGTAAATGACTTATGCTGTAAAGTAATTTTTAAAATTAAAATCGATTTGTTGTCTTGAAATAGGAAATTAACTTATCACGGATATTCTGTTAAGGAACTAGTAAATATATATATTTTTACATATAAAAGTTAATGCTTCACAACAATACCACCTGATTGTAGGTGATGATAAATGGTTTCAACATCTTAGAAACCATTAAGTTTATTAAGTCTCGTCAGGAAGACTCCCATTATCAAATAATATTGTTATTATTTGATAAAACGTTCTCTGATAAATAATTATTTTTTTTGTTCACTGAAAACCGAAATATTGTTTGTTACAACATGAAATGTGGATGAACACGAAATTATAACATTTAAAATATCTCTAAAAGTTATCGAGCAAAATTTTGTTTAGTATATTTTATATTAAAATCAAACAAATAAAAAAATTCGTCTGCAATTTCGTCAAGCTAAAGGCGAGCGCATTATTTCAAATATTTATGATTTATATGACAAAAATAAGTCACAATACATTTATATCCTCTATTCTGTAAACGTATATTTTTCTTTACATACTAACTGCTATCTATATAACTATCGATATATAATAATAGTCTCTACTCAATAACATGCGTTAAATGAAAAGCAGCCGGACACTTTTTAATCAAAATTCTATGAACAGATGACCAATGTTAGCAAGTAACTAATTGAGATGACCGAAACAGTAAATAGGTTGTAACATTCATATTTTTTTTTAACTAAAAGTAATTACCAATTCATAATCATGACCACAATTACAATAATAAAACCAATTTATTTAATTATTCTCAAGAAATTTTAAGACGGAAATTTGCCATCGCACAGTCAAACGTGGCGCATCGAACACCTTTCGCTATACGAAAATAAATAGTTGCGTGAGGGAACTCATTTCACGGATTCGTTAGACAGTGAACTAGATTTCACAGAATAAATGTCACTTCGCCACACCGTGCGACCTCTTTGACCTACTCTTGTCCGCGTGGACTAAAGCTAAACTGAAGATATCACGTCATTAATATTATCTGTTTTAAAACAAAATTACCGTTCAGCTAAAATGTGAAACAGTTTTCTTTGCTTTTGCTTTCAAAATGTGATTATGATGAGTGATGAAAATGAATAATGAGCATAAAAAAATATTATCTTCAACCTATATAACTTTCCTTTTTTTTAATATCATTCATCTGTCTGTACCAATAATTAGTAACAAATCCTGTCAGTTGGGTATTATTTACGATGCTAAAAATACTCTCTTAAATTAAGCTTTGAATTTTTAATGAAACCTAGAATTGAATAGTTTAATATACTTTGTGACTCATGTCGTATATAATTCTATAATTATGTTTAACATAAAATGCATCAATTCTATTAAATCATACGTTTCCAAGATTAAATTATCTTCGTCATCGTGAAATGGTTGAAAATGGTTAAACAAATGACATGGTTCACAGGTGACAGGTACATATTTTTCTGACATGGATATTTGTAACATAATATATTAAGTTTACGGTGTCTGATGTCATATTTGTACATCCATGGCACCCACAACACAGGGAAACCTAGTGCAAAGGTCTGAGTGTGTGAATATATTAACTTTATATTAACTAGTGGTATGTCCAGACGTCGTTCGGGTTAAGCAAATATTATATAACCTATGGTAAGTCTGGAATAATGTACCGTTAAAAAAAATATTTTTCAAGTAGGTTCCGTGATTTCGGAGATTATCTTCCGCCTGTACACAAACACAATATTCCGAATATTCTCTTTATAAAATAAATAACGGTATGGTTTACCCCGTGGGCTTACTTGCATAAAATACACCATCACGATCAAGCAGACCGTAGTTTGATTCGGGTCTTCAATGGTATTCTATACATGGGCTGCTTCCCAACCACCTGGAAGCTAGGGAAGATCATCGTCCTCCGGAAGCCGGGTAAGGACCGCCGGTACCCGGCCAGCTACCGTCCCATTACGCTGCTGCCGAGACTGGCGAAGCTCTTCGAACATCCAGTATTGAATCGCATAATGCCGTCGCTTATCCGGATCGACGTGGTGGCGCGCGACTTTAAGCTGGTGGCGTTGGAGGAGCTTATGGTACATTTGGCGCGAACAATTGTCGACCGCGTCGACAATGGGCCACATGAATCTTTGAAAGGGATTTCGCCTCTAGACGCTCGACCGCCGGAAGGGTACACGCTTCCGCGGGAGCTCATAGAGACAGAATAGTCCCCGCGAGGATTGCTGTCTGCGACCCTTACGGTATTCTTACGGTACGAAAAGGGAATTTTCCCCTGCTAAACAGCGGGGCTAACGCCTTCTCTACCGGGAGACACTCGTTTTTCCCGAGTTTATGTCCGGGTAAAAAGGATAACCCTTGAGGCCCGAATTTCCCCTCGTCACGCACGCCGGACAAGGGTTGTGGCGATGGATGACCCGTGTTACAGTTACACCATCACTGCAAAAAAAACAAACTAACAAAACGATAAAAGAAATTTAATTAGTAAATTCCCCAAACATATAGTACAGGCCTATAGCGCACATAGATACACGCCGACTATTCCAAAGTACTAGTTTAATATTGTTATCAGATATTATAAACCTTTAATTTAATAGCGAACGGGTGCATGTTGGCAAACGATAAATGTACACGAATACGACCAGCCACATAATGTTATCATACCAATTTCATTAAACCAACGGTCTAGGTTATATATTATTGTGGCAACATTAGTGTGTGATATTGTGCGGACATTAGTAATAAATTTAATTTAGACGTTATTAGGTAAATTTTGCAATTTCTAACCTGCGTACATACAAATAAATTTTAACGCCTACCAGAATTTAGGGAGTAAATACCAATGAAATATGGTGAAATCGAGCCAAATTTTGTTACAATACGTAATATTGCTCGGTATCGTCAGAACAATGTTCCACACAATACTCGGCAATTTTACGTAAGAAATGCTGGCTATAAACTTTGACAGGCGGTCGTACCCTTTTATTGCTTTGAAAAACTTGATTTTTACTGGACTATAAGCCGTCGTAACATTTTTAGGTTACTTGATTTTCTCTGTTACTATGTCATCGAAGAGTTACCAACACCGTCCAATATGAGGAGATTAATCAAGTCATCCTCGGTTATATTCAAAAGACATCAATGAGTACAGTAGTAGTCGATAGGTACATTAATTCTAATTATCAATTATTTCAGGTGTAAATTGTTGGTTGGTGGTACCAAACAGTGATAATCAATTATACTTTCTTTCTTACCTTCTCCTCATTTCCTGGCCGTCAACGAACTGATAGTGATACCTTTGATCTTCCTGATGTCCACGACGATGTGGCGACGATAACCACTTACCATTAGGTGGTTCGTCTGCTCGTTTGTCGGCTATTACCATAAAAAAAAAATATGGTCTTATGAAACATGTATGATTTGTAGTTCCGTACCATTCAATATATTATATACTAGTAAACTGCCCTCGCTTCGCTTCGGAAAAACTACGTTTAGAAAAAGCGCCAGCATTGTTTTAAACTGTATTTTGCTCATTCTATTAATTACAAATTACAATTTGAACTTATATCTTTTATATTTAAGGACGGATTGCAATGAAACAAACTTTAAATATAAAGTGATGCTTACTGCAATACATCAGTGAAAACAAGAACGAAATTTAATTTAACTAAAATTAGCGCGAACAATCGCACAGACAAACAAACAGGCAAATATTGTAACTACTATTGTTTTGTGTTCTATTGCGATAATAAATCACCCAAATAATGTTTTTTCTCATATATCGTTTATGAACAAAAAGCAATCAGTTAGAATTTTATTATATGTATAGATAGATAATACTTAAATTTGATCAGGAGATTTTCTATATGAAAACATACTCGTGTTAGAAAAGTGAAGACCATGTCTTAATCTCATTAGAGCGTTGCAACAGATTATCTAATAACTATATTTTTAAATACGTCAAGGCGTATTATCAAGATTACTGAGAAAATACACAAAACGTAAAGTTTAAAAAATATGGATTTTATCGTGATGATGGAAATGGTGGGTCTTCGTCGGTCACTGCCACCACTTAATCTCTACCTGATTGTGGGCCACAGTAAGGAACAATGTTCCTTATTTGGCTTCATCGTGAATTATGTACAAATTATTGACTTGTACAAAAATATCTCTAAGCTATTTTTACGCGTTATAGATTGATGCGAAATAATAAAAATTATATCAGAATGACTGTCATTGTGTAGCGACACGTGCGCGCGCTGACGACACACGATGACGTAATTTTAATGGCTAGACATACCAGAAAATTATGAGTAATAGCGAGGTGATCTGATAGAGAAGAAGTTATTATTAATATTTTGCTTATCTGCGTATTTTACTACTGAGGTCATATTAGATCATTACACTAGGAGTATAAAAAATGTGAGGATGAAATATTTTTCCTTATGTATAACTTGACTATCTTTAAGTACCAAGATTACATGACATCGAACATATAATACACGTAACGAGTAGTTCCACAGACAGTAGTGTACATGAAACAAATTTATATTTCTCTCTTTCTTGCTAAAGATACAGTGGACATTTCTCTCGTGCAAATACGAGTACATCTTATTCTACTCAAATACACGTTCCTTTAAATAAGTTACGCCACGGCTTGGCAACAAAAACCAAGAAAAATGGCAAGGTAATTTTGTTTTCATTGTTTTTAAAATAAAACCATTACCATTTAATAATGCTAGTAATTTGTATGCTTTTGTTTTTCCGTGTAAATGAATGTGTGTGGTAAAATATGAAATTTTGTACATTTTCTTGCTACACCATAACTACTCCTAAGTTATTGCTTACTGTTTCATTAGGTGAAATTAAATGAAATATTTACTCAAAGTTCGTTTCTACAAACACTTTTTGAAAGTCTATCTACGCCATCACTTCAGTAATCCCTTCCGTGAATGGTGCCTGTAGAAGAAGCTGCAAGAAACTCCCAAAGTTTTTTTTCCTACTCACAATTACAGAAACCACTCATGGCTATTTATTAAACTCACGTCGAAGCTAATACTTTCTAATATTAGGTAGGTATATGGTGGCTTCATTGCGTCATTTTTTTAATAAATCAATCACTTCTATTGTACTTCAATCAAAGCACATGATATAAAAAGAAAATGTATCATGAAAGAAATGTTAACAATAAAGTTTTTGCGAATCTTGGCAACTAAATACCGAAACCCACCCACGTGTAAATATTATTATATGATCGGCCATACATTTCGACTGGATCCCGCGACATGCGCACCGCATAATACGCAATTTATGAATGTCAGATGCGGATATCGATAAAATGAAGAACTAAGAAGACGCAGCAACAAACGGGTTCAATCAATATATCATTATTCTGATTGATCGGAGTTCAAAAGGCAACTGTTGCGTTTACGCATTAGATATTTTTAAATACGGCCATTCGCTGATTATCCGGTTCGATCTGCTCTCAAAATTTAAGTGGGGTAGTCTCTCGTCGCCAACATAGAGCTCTTTAAAATCAATTCACCATTTAATTTCTTGCCACTTGTTACCAGAACTAACGACTTAATACTTTTTACACTAATCAACGCGATGTCGGAAACAAAGACATCGTTTTCGAATCATTCTTAAACTAAACAAAACCACGCCAAGTACAACATAAACTATTAACTAACTGTCTACTGCAACGGTGCTTTCTTGGAGATTTAAAAACTCAATTTCAGGAATATGGACTTTTATAAAACGTGAATCAATTTTTAACAGTCGCAACAAGGAACTAACGAGTGACAAGAATTCAATATCAACAGAAAACAGTGAAATACTGCAAGCAGTCATAACTGGCTGCTGAATATTTCCGTCTCTCTCGATAGTATTTGAATATCGAAACTGCATAAAATTTACATAATATCTGTGTTGCCGTTGGTGAATAAAAAGGTAAAATTAACAATGACAATTTAATGAAAAATTCTTCACGAACGATGAGATTTTTATTCACGAACATACTTTTTCGACAGATTAGTTAAAGCTAAATGTAGGTGCACACGCAATCGTCAAATCAATCATAAACAGCATTCTAGATCGTTTTAAAATGTCGGAGATGTTACTATTCGTTATGTTATCGCTATGTTATTATTCGATAACTTGACTTCACCACTTACCATCAGGTGGGATTTTTGTCAAGCCGCCAAGCGTTGATTTATTTTATGTGAAAAACAAATACAATAATAATTGGATAATAATGATATTACTATTATATTATTCCACGAGAACAGATCCATTTTCTGTGATTAAAATTTAACTGTACACCGTTCACCGAAGTAGCCTAATTTTTAGATTTTTTTATATAAAATTATCTAAAAGCCCATAATTTTTTTTTTTTTTGTAAAAACCAAGTGAATTAAATTTCGCACAACAATAAATTTCCACATAATAAGATCATAGAAATAGGATATTACAATTAATTATGGACCTTTATTTTGAAGTTACACATTTTAATTTTATTTACCACTTGTATACTTTTTTACACAATTATTTTACTACTGGCAATACAAAAAAAAAGGAATTTCTTTCTAAAGCAATTCTGAAAAAAAAGAAATTTATTTAAAACAAAACTCATAGATACTTCACGCTCGTTATTTTTGTACTTGATGAAGTTGGCAAACCCATAATGAACAATACATACGCCAGTCGTTTCAACTAACCAGCAGCTTGCGGTCTTGTAATCAAGGCGTATGCAGCTTTAACGAAAATTTACTTCTTTTCAGACGGCACGTCCGTTCTCGTTTCACTTTTATTTAATAGGAAAAGTAACAAATAAAGAAATATAAACATCTGTTTTATAAATACTTGTTCGATTTTTTTTTGGCTGTAAAATAACTCTGATACTTAAAAAACGTACTTGTTTACTTACCAGTTCAAAAAAATATTTGTCGGCTAATTCCTAGTAACGTAGAAAATTGCAATTTGAATATTGTAGCGAAGCTTTAGAGCTGTCATCATCGATGATGACGAGATGTCAGCATGTCCAATATAGTTACATGAACTTTTATTATAATAAGCGTTTCAAACAATTGCAATTTACCTAATCATAGGCGTATACTTGTCGCGGTAACTCACTTTGCGGTCGTTCGTCATAAGTCGAGAAGTCTAGAGAGTCCTGCCAGAAGCAGAAACTAGTGTGAAAATTTGAAAATAAAATATGTATACATTAATTTATTACTTAAGTAAATCTAGTACAGATTTAATAGAGGCACGTCTACATAAGAACACGAAGTCACTTCTTTTATTAGCACACATAAATAATAAGATCTGTAATGCCTAAATTATTTTCATTTAAATGATGATCGTTCAAATGTAAAGCAAAATTTGTAGTGGTAAACGACAAAATAATTCGAGGTGTGCACGAGGGGACGAGTTTATTTTCTTGTGCAGTCAACACGCCAAGGAAACCCAGCGTGCCACCAATGAGATGAAGGAAACTAACATTATCCTTGCTAACCTTGATACAATATCTGACAAATCAAACTCAAGGTAATCTCTTCGCCATATCTCGTGAAAATAAATAAGCAAATTGCAGCGGTGTTTTTGTCGTATGCTGATACTAAATGCCATTACTAACTATAATGCAGACTTACATAATAATAATAATCCACTGTACAAACTTTTCATACATATTTTGTTTCCTGTAATTTTGTTGTGAGTACAAAATAAATTAATAAATCATCGAAATCATCATAGATATCACTGGGTGCTATTAATTTGGGAGATTTATCATTTATTTATTTAAAATAACACGAACCCACGAAAAATACTTAGGGAGCTATATTGATCGATTTTGCCATTATTATTCATTTCAGTCGTTAAGTAACTCATAGCCATTTTTGGTATATTTAAATAGTCCAATATGAATCCCTGATTCGATGCAGCTCTATGGCTTGTGGCCAAGAGCTATGCCAGGAACTAATGTAGTGTGAAATTTTGGGAGTGCCAAATGAACTCGGATAACAGCTATTAATGATGAAATAAATTCCTTGGGTTCGACATAACATGTGCGCTACGAATGATCTCCAGCTAAATTAAATTTGAATAAAAATACTCTTTTATTGATCAGAAATATTTTTTAATTTCCTAATTATTTTATATCATTAAATTTAGAGCATAGAACTGCTGAATTATAAATGACTGTCAACGCCACCTGAAGACCTGGCCGTTCGTCTGTTTTAAGGTTTCCACGATGCTTCTTGACTGGTAAAATGGAGCAAACAACGTAAACTGTGGCAAGGACTTCCCTCATCGGTTTTACCCCGTGTTGACTTGAGGTCCCTCAAAAGGGTCCTGCGTTTTGTGGTGTTGTGAATGTGCAACAGCGGCAATCACTTTTCTATTAGCCCGGTTGTCTGCTACATACATATAAATTACTTTCAGTTAGGTTTTTTCCTAATATACCATATCATATCTCTGTAATTATAATTATAATATGTACATATAAGTGTTTTAGTAAGTTGATCCTACTTCAATTTGTTTTAGTTTGTCTGCGATAGAAATATTTTTATTTTTGGAGATTTATCTCTGAGAATTCAAGTTTGAAAGTAACACAGACATACCACAAGCAAACTGCTCTGTGCATCACAAACTTAATGCAGGTTCACTAAGTAAACACCTCACATTTTACAGTGTACCTAAGTTTTCTAGCGCAGACATAAATAGATTACACACATATAAATTTATATTCTGCACCGTGTATGCAGACGGAGATTACGTCACGGAATATCTATGGTTACTTAAATCCACCTACGGTGTACGGTGTCGTAGATTTCTTTGAGAATTCCTTACGCCCATTAAAATTTTGACGGTGCCTTAAATATTTGTAAAACGCGAGGAAATTTTTTTTTTACCGTTCATCATTATTTATCTTTACAATAATAACAACCTAATGGCATAACACTTGTAAATTGTATAGATTGTACTGAAAGCTTAATACTTTTTGCCAGAATCAAGTTGCGACGAGCTGCTAGTCTAAAAAAAAGATACTACTTATAGAAACTATCCAACGATATTATAATCAAAAATGTTTAATGTTAATCTGTATGTGTAAGGGGTTTGAGATGTAAAGATCTCCATCGCATCCTTAAGCCAAAGTCACTGCACTTTCGCTGCTCGTTGTGGACCCCTCTGAACAACGGACTAGGCTATGGAGAATTGTCCGTCCTGTTGGAGGTTGCTGGGCTCTGCACCATTAAATTTAAACCCAACAATACTTGTATGGTGGCAGGATATTATGCCCGCCTAGCAAGCAAGTTTCAGTCGCGTCATTGATGCCCTTAGCTATTAATGTCCATAGGCGACGCTAACTACTTAACATCAGTGTGCTCGTCTGTTCGTATGTCACTTTGCTTCATGTACCTAACATTATGTAGACCCGAGTACAATATTTTTTATTATTTTTAGTCTGATTGTATGTTTCTCAATAAATATAAACCGCTTGCGCTAACGCAAACAATAATAAGATTTTATATGTTTCACAGAATAAAGCCTACAAAACTGAGGTTCGAAATTAATATAAGTTTGAATAAACAACAATTATGGATAAGTTATTATTTAAGTAGTGGCAGTGTAATATAAAGTGAACGTCTGATAAATTATTCACAAAAAAAAGGAAATTTAAGTTTGTTATTTTAATTTTCATTGCTTTCATCGTAATAAATCGGACCAAATCGTATTAAATGTTCTAGAACAATATATACTGAAGTTCGGAAAATTTATCCAATCAAAAATTTCATTGTGAAAATTGAACTTATATTTAGTGAACAAAATGTATGCGTTTGAAAAATTTGACGATGAGATAAATTAGATCTACATAGGTGCCATGTTGGACGGGAACAATGATGATTTGTCGCTTCGAATGACAACATTTATCCTACTATTAAATTATCCATTACTGTTGTCGTAACTTATAATCTGTACTCCTTTCTACTCATTGTTATTTTTAATGTCTAAAAATAATCTCTACGCCATTGTACCAAAAAGCTTACTTCGTTAGACACCAAGAGTTCTTATGAGTTTCCCAGCGGCTACCTTTTTTGTCAATTTGAAATACTGACCTAAATGACTAGAGCTGAACTCCATTGTACCTTATAAATAATATCAGCGTGTTATACTTACATTACATTACAAAATGTAACTTGTTACTTATCCAGAAAATTGTAATATGTAAAACATGTAGATCCACGCAAAATATAGGATTCCATAGTCGAGTAAAATGGAAATTAGTTTATTATTCTTTTGAACGTTTTAGTCGCGAGTTTGTAGTAAATATTTCTTAGGTTCAATCATCTAATTAATTTCAGAATTTGCCATTTAATTTATAAAAGTTAGAACCGTGAGCAATTTTTATAACTTTGGAAGAATATATGTCACAAACTAATCAACCCTAATGAAAAGGCCTATTTGATATCATCGCCATACTATTTTTTTCATCTCTCAATTACCTGTGCCAACACAGTTAATTTTTTATCCGTACTTTAGAGCGATTCATAGAATAACATCATATATATATATTATATGTATATATATACTGTAGTTACGTAGTCTTAATACGTTCCGATTGAAGCTGTAACATACAGAATATATTGAACGGACTATTTTTTTATAAACTACGGACATACACAACATCAGAGAAGTCGCCAAGTCGGCCCTAAAAGAAATGTCTTACATTACGAAATTACAAGATTATTTTTTTGTGAAACCTACAACGGATGCCTAAAACATTCAATCATTCATGATGAAATGAAGCTACACATACAAGAGTGTTTTCAACATAATTATTTATGCTAACCACCTGTACCTACTGGTCTTCAATAATGTATTACAGTAAGCATCACTAAATACTTAAAATTTGTTTCTTAGCGTAAGGCGTAGTTTTTCCGAAGCGAAGCGAGTTCAGTTTGCTAGTAGCTAGAATGTTTTTATAAGATGAATATAATGAAAATTTCAGTATTCCGTCCTATATTTACTTTTGACTTATATATATCTAACCTACCTTGCCAGGCCGACGTTGTTCTGAAATATATGAATAATAGAAATATAGAATTTGTTACTTATTTTACTGATGGCATCCTAGCATAGCTGTGAATAAGCATCTCGTCAAAAAATGTATTATATGAATGTAACTTCAATATGTGAAGTCGCTTGGAATGCCGATCCAATCGGACGCCTCAACGATTTCTAAAAAAAGATTTCTGTCGACCAAGACAAACTTGACAGATATACCAGATAAATGTTTTGTATACGCAGTAAATATCCAAGTTAGTCGATAGCATAGCCAACGGTTGCGCCCTCTGTCAGGAATCATGAATCCATGAATGAACAAATTGTTGGAGGCAACTTTCACGAGAGCAATGATGGACAATTTTTTTGCTGAAAAGAGAATATCCGGACAACTTCACGCCACGTGTTTACATTCCATTATTATGAGCAACACCAAAATGGTCACCAATGTAACGCCGCGAGCAACTAGCTCTGGCGCCCCAGAGTAAAGAGCTGTTTTCACCCATTTTGGAAGAATCCCATATCATAGCACTACAGGGATACATTAAAAAAGCTCGTTCCACAGTTATCTTGTACGCGGCAATGGTGACACGAATCCACTCAATTGGATGGAACTTCAATCTTCAGCAAAGATTGCGATAATGGAAGGGTAACGTGGGTACCAAGTCGAACAGTTCCTCGGGGCACAAGTCGTTATAAAATCGATAGAATACGTAAAGCAACCTTAGAATTATGTTCTCTTCCCGTAAAAATATAAATATTTTATTGGCGCGTCTGTTTATAAATGTGTAGCTTTTCAGCGATTTGATAAAAGTCATACTGACCAAATAAAGTTTTCTGGTAATAAATGTTTTATTACTTAAGTCTATATTGTATTAAATTTCAGTGTTTCCCGTGAAAAATACTATTTTTCGTATAATCCGCTCATTGTCACACTAGCAAAACAGCCTTACAGTCAGAAATAACATCTGCATGGTTTTAGGACTAGGTTTTTCACATTTTGTGAATTAGATATGTATATATTAATTTATTTATGGACGGATTGATATTATAAGAACTGTAACTTTTAAGTGACGCTTACTGCAATATAATAGTGAAAACCGTAATTAAATCGGATAAGCCGTTTCTGAGATTAGAGCGAACAAACGCACAGACCAACAAACAAAATTCTAACAACTATCGTTTTGGGTTCCATTGCATTAACGTAACAGTATTTTTTCTAATATATCCTTAATGAACAGAAAGTGATCAGTTAGAATTTTATTATCTGTATCGATTTTTGAGTTTATAATCATGCGACTCCTGTGAAACCGGTATTCTCGTGTACTTGTTATATTTGAAGTATATAGCCTCGACCCCATATGGCGAAATATCTTTTGACGGATAGAATGAATAAGATGAACGATAACACGCGACGAGTTCATGCAGGTTGTACGAGTCTTAATACCTGAACGTGTTTCAAAATCAAAAATAACATAACAGTTGAAATTCAAATCTAAGCAGCAAATGATCATCACGTCTTCTTACAGACTAAACGCATTTTTGTATTTATTTCCTTACACATTTTATCATATTTTACATTGTAATCATTCAATATCACATAGTTATTTCGATAATAAAACTAATTAAAGAGGTTTATTGTCATTGTGGATAGGCAAATTTAATTAACACAATCTTACAAAGCACAATTTAAGGGGAAACTTAAATGGCGTAGCGTTTCGCTACGGTGGCCTACGAAATGTAGCTCAATTAAGTCTGTGTACGGTGTATATACAAGTACGTGTCGTCGGAACAAAATAGGAAATGGTAACAGCTGCTTTCACAAGCATAATAATATTCAATTATAATGTGCAGTCCCTACACTGCTAAATAGAAGTTCATTTGATTGTTAACTTAGTGTAACCAATTATTACATGATGAAACAATGTTTATTGGAATAGAACGTAACTTTCATATAAGTTCTTTTAATTTAGTTTATTTCATTAAACAATTTATGAAAATAAACACTCGTACAAAAAAAAATCATAAGATAACATTATGCCATAAGAATACCACTTATCAAATTAAAAAAATAAAATGAAATAAACAAAGAAGTATAGCTTAGTGCATATACATAGCGTACACACACATTACACAATAGGAAAAAAATACCAAATAAATACTTTTATACACAACGTCATACAAGAGTAGGAAACGATGAAGGCATCCGAGCGAATTAAACATGAAATTAAATTTTTTTATCGACATTGTTCTCATGGTCATCCCAACTTAAGTAGGAATTGAAGGTGACACTAAAGTTTTTAACACTATCAGTGAAAGCAGTAGGACCACCGACTGTAAAAGGACAAATTGACTGTATGTCAACACCATGAATACCATGTCTGCTACCTATTATATTGGCTTGTGATTTATTGGCATTCTGCAGCAAGCCGTAAGACTTTGCCCTAATACAACAAGGTCTTTATTAAAAGCAGAAGCTTTAAGATGGTAATGCTGACAGATTTAAAATTGCATGCGTGTTTTTTTAATTTCTCTATAAATAATTATGATCAAGAGAATGTTGAAGTTCATTCCATCGGCTCCCTACTGTTTGCTTCACCTATTCCATGCCAGTCACAAATAATACACTAAATATTTTTTTGGAAATTTCAATGCAATTAGGCTTATTACTACC
>DWPT01000898.1:0-21003 GCA_018251895.1 Agathymus mariae mariae
TGAAAAATTTCTAAGACTTGAAGCTTACGCTGACGTAAGATTCTCTTTTCTTGCTTCTTCTATGAAGAAGAGCTAAGAAAATGTTATTAAATTTTAAGTTCTTAGTTTTAGGTTCTAATTGTGTTATTTGTAAAGTAATATTATAAAAACAAGATTTTCCGCAAAACTACGATTACGCTTAAATCGAATTGTTAGTCGTACTTCAAAAAATTTCACTTAAATTTTTGTTTATTAAGTTAGTAAGTAATAAAAGACATCTGTATACATGCGAGACAAATGTATAATAGCCCCAACTGTTGACCTTCAAACCTGATGCACGGATGGATGAGTAATATATGATATGTCACAATCAAAATAAACTCTGCGTGTCTGAAAATGAAATGGATCTATGATCGGTAGATAACACGGTAACGCTGCAAAAGATTTCGTGGCGACATGACAATGTTTTACGTTTTTGTTACAACTACAGGCAGACGGCACAGCGCGACAAAAGTAATGTTCGTCGAACTCTTTGTTTTCATTATTTACTGTTGTGTGAAGTTTATTTTTGCACTGGTAAGAGGAAGTGCGAATACAATTTGATTGTTAATGTTTCTTTCTGCATTGTGACCGCTTTAATAACAAGTAGGAAAATTTATATATTCATCGTTTTGTGGGAAATTTTCTAATCTGAAATTGCCTAAAGTTTTAAAGTCATGTTTGGCTTCGCAAAGTAGGACCTAAGAGTAATAAGTGATGATAGCAAATAAATTTGTTCTTTTTACTTGCCTTGATCTTACCATTTACTTATCTCTTTCATCTTTATAGCCTATTTTGATATCTTCTAAATTAGATTAAGATCTGAAAATATGAAAAATTTCTCTGAAATATTATTCCAGTATTATTTAAAGGCAAGAAATATACTGGCACTAAATGCGCTTTCAGTATTTTTTTCATTGCGATCTTTTAAAGCTAGATCATTATTCATAACATTAATGGAATATTTTCATCCCAAAGCTGACTTCTTTGTATCATTCATTATTTTTATCTTTATGAGAAGTGATATTCATTATAATTATAATCCATTACATTAGAGTAGACAGTATTCAAACGGCATGAAAAATTTGATACCATTTTGAATAAATAGAAGTTCTTCACCATAACACATTTAAGAGACGAAAAACACTTTTTTATACATAAATATTTTAGTATTTCAACCATTGTTGAAACTTTTAAAATGACGTTTAATATGCAAATTTAAGTCATGTGATTCTGCGCAGAAACTCGTCTTGAATGATATTACCAAACAAGGGATACGAGCTTTTGTGTTCCATATTGTGTTCGGTCTTAAATGCAACTTGTGAAGAATGAGATACACAACGTTGCAATCATGTTTTTGTGTCGTTGTGTTTACCATCTACGATTAATCTATAGTCGACGCGATTATATCATTTTTATCAACGTACTGAGCCATGAGTCATGCGCTGCAAACAATGTTTATTGCTCGATAGCGCTGTAGTGTTAACGTTAAACCTAAGTGTCTTGTTTTCATTTGTTATTACGATCAGGTTTGCAAAAAAATCATAGAGAAGCTTCCTCGCATTGTCGGCAGCGTTCGCGATGAAGCCGGCGAGAACAAAGAGATGCTCTGTTTTTTGAGTCTTTGAAAATTTTATATGTTTTCTATTGTCTGCTAAGCATTATTTAGATGCATTTTGAAGTTATATTTTATTTTGTAGAAAGTTTTACTTTTGATTGTTAATATTAATGTTGAATGTTGTGATATTTAATTTTAGGTGTATTTCGTTTTGTCTCAATGTGATTTACAATTTCACATCGTGGTTTATTATCAAGACTACTTTTTGGTAATAAGCGAGTCTTTAAGAAAGGCGCATGCTCAATTAAGTTGGCTTGGAGTTGAAGAAAAATGTAATCCGTGTTAAAGATATGATATTGAGCTAATCAATTCACTGATGACTCATTTCATGTCTAACCATGAACGGAGAATACTAATCAGATGCACGATGATCACAGAGCGAAGAATTGTGTCAAATTAATGTATTCCAACAACCTCATTGAAAAGCGTGATGAAATAATCGTTATTCCTATTGTTTTAATGAAACAATCAGTCGGAATGGTTGATCAACAGATATATTACATCGTTTTGACTTGCGTATGATTACTTGTACTCACTATTAGTCACCAACTTATTGGACGTTTTGGAAGAAGTCCACCATACAAGCGGAATTTAGTAAAATTAGAAGGAAGGCTTGTATTATTTAGGTATGTAGTTAGCATTCAATGTTAATTGCTTATTGGAGATATAAAGTAGCATAATTCAAAGGCAATTAGTTGAAGTTTTAGGTTAACTGAATGTCTGTTACATCGATGGTACCCACCGTTACGAAATTTCAGATATTATTTCTGTTCAGAAGTAGTTATCATACTCGCAGTGGTCTTGGCGATTGAGTGATTGTTACAACTTTGGGACCCGTTTAAAGAAATTATCGTTTAATAAAAAATATGACATAATAATATTATTGAACAGTTCACAAAGTATACCCGCCATGTATAAAATCCCGCTTGGCTCGTTCGATGTGAACTGTTGCCAGGCGCACGGTCGAGGCTGGACTTTGCAACTGCTTGGAATAGATGTGACATTTGCTTGCATATGATAAACATTATGAAGTTTATGCTAAAATTAAATCTGGAGATATACAGACACTCATCCTAGATAACTAATAATAATAATAATAAATCAAAAATACACTTGGTCACATTGTTGTAGAGAACGTTTACTTAGAAAATCGAACAGAACACGATTTCAATAAAGAAGGATTTATATGAGCTAAGCCCAAATGAACAGGTTGACTTGGGACTGAAAGCGAGAAAATGCTACTTGTATAAAGTATGAGACCTACTTGCTGTGTTACTTCGCAGCACTAGGATTGGTTCATTTCTGAGATAATCATAATATGAAATGACAGTTGTGATAAAAAAAAAATCACACCGGAACCAGGACGTGTGACGTCAATTAAACCGCATATGTGTTCGTCACTTCCGAGATTTCTCATTAATTGATGATTCAACGTACTCGTACCTCGGCACGTAGTGTGGTTGCCCTGAGGTTTCCTTGCCGAGCCTTGGCTCTTGTTGACTCATTAGAATGAGTCATTTGACTTGGACCTGTTTCAAGTTGTAATACTTTGGTTACGTCTTCATATCGCCTTCAAAAGGTTCAGGGTTCCTTTATGGGGTTTCGATTTCGTTTACACAATCAGGTTTCAAAGTTGATTTACCAGTTGATGAGCTTTTAAGCTACGCGGTAAAGTTTAGCTTATAGGTAAAGGATATTATGGTATAGATGAATATATTAACAACTTATTATTGGCAAGGATGCTTCTAATAACAGTGCTGCATCTGTTCCGTGCAGGTAAAAACTTACTTTGCAATTGTCATGTATTGTTTTAAAACATGTGCTGAGGAGTTTTTTTCGCCGTTTCTTCTCCTCAACCTTAAAGCACCTTTTCGGAACGTGCATCATGTATGTATTTACAAAATGATTTGGAATTTTGAACAGAGAGACGATAGGCACTTTCGATTGTGTACGACATGATTGTAAGGCGTTGTTATCGAACTTTATAGCGTTGTTAAGGTTCGTTTTGAGTGCAGGAGACAAGTGAAAATTTTGGATAAGTTCAGAGGCACAATACCAGTGTAATTTACTTAGATATTTGTAAAATTCAAATATTGAAGTCAGCTAATCCCTCTGAATAAATCCAAGTGTTTAATTTTTATAAAAAATAGTATGTTTTTTCGTTTAAAATACAGCCCCTTATGAATGCCTACAATAGCGCGGTCACACAATAAAAAAACAATCACCTATGTATCGTGAACTCGATGTTATTCTAACGAGTGTTCAATCAAACAAATTGGCCTCGGATGCCAGAACGTCGCCAATATGTCATCAACAAATTAACATAATGTCCGTCTACGCTCGTCTTTGAACTGTGATTCATCAATCATATTCTGCTACTGACCCGTCAACACTACAAAGACTCTGTAGCTTTATAGCGCTGATTCACTGGAAACCACGCCTTACGTAGGTACGACAAACAACACAAAACCGTGCAATGATGCATCTGTGAGAACTGTTGCCACATGCATCGACCGGATTATTGATTGATGACGCTCTTATATCTTGTTCATAATTTATTACCATTCTAGGACCTTACAATCCGTCAATGTGATATGAGAAACAGGCTGACACTGTCTAGACATGCAGCATTTTGGGAGGGTAATCCACGTTATGTCACACGATAATATTGTAACAAAATAAACACTTTAAATTCGGGTAGTTCATTGATTTTTTACATTGCTAATTTCTTTTTGTTCCACGAATGCTGTTAGTTTCAGGAATGCGTCTCACCCTACTCAATTTCGCATGACGACCCGCCGGTAGCTCTCTGTTGGTGAAATGTAAGAAAGATTGTTGGAGTATAGTATGGTTTCTTATGATTGCCATGGAAGCAGTGATAGTTGTATAACATGGGTCTCTCGCACGTTGGGCCAAATTTCAAAGTCGTGTTGTGTGAATTTTACCAATCAGCACATGGCCAGCGGTCTGGCCCAAAGCAGTCTCGCGCATAGTGTGAAAGGAAACGAATCCAACACCATAAGATACTGCCTTGTGGTGATGACGATCGTTACTACAACGGAATTAATTAAGATTCAGGTGTTTGGGAACATTGATCATTCTTATTTATTTTGTCACTGCCACAGAGTAATATGTACTACGGAAATGTGTATTGTCAAGACGATGTAAATAAAAAAAATTGGATGTGATTCAACGAAGTTTCCATCATTGTTGTAAGGCAAGAAGTTATACATATTCGCTAAAAGTTTTAATGTAAATAATAGCACGTAACCGCATATTTTTAAACCGACTTGCATGCAACCCACCCGTCAGGATGTGTTCACCGCAATTTATATGAATATAATACGAGATAAGTACAAGTAGTGCAGATTCATTTTATGATTTTGCAGGTTTACAGGTGTAGACAATAAGCGGTCATATTGCTAATTAGACTTAATCTTTTGACCGCCAAGTTTTTAGTAGGCAATAGATAAATATTGAACGGGCAACGCACGGCACAACATACATGTAATTGTAACTTTTCTTTACATCGCACATTGTTGATCAGTTTTGATATAGAATGATATAGATGTTTCTATCACAAAAAATCACAGACAAGATAGAGATAAAAGAAACAAGTATTGATATAAGACGGCTGAGAAAAAAAAATTACGCCGGACACAGGTTATAAAATCATATTATAATTATATGTATTAAATTATGATAATATTCTAAATCCCGCAATGTGGACACGTACTACAGATGCGTTGCTTCTCCTATGTAAAACTCTACAAGTTGAATGAATTATTTATTTCCGCTTATACGTCAGTCATGTTGACCACTAATGTAGTTCGTTTGTGTCCGTCGTTTTGACCGACTAAATAAACCAGGTCAGGTGTGGTCATGAGTGCCTGGTAATCGGTGGTGACAGTAATTCCATACCACGATCATTGTCGGTTGATATCCGTATCAGTTAGATAGTAATCGGGTCGTTTTTAGCCTTGCTTCGAGCGGTTTGAGAAATAATAGAATTGAATTATTCTCATTTATCATTCATTCATTCTGAACTATTCTCTCCACCGTTTCCTCTGAAACGTCGTTGTCAAATATGTTCCAAATCTCCAAGTATCAAGAGAAACGTGCTTGTAGCGAACCGCTAACTAGTTGTAAACTTTTGATTGTGATCGAACAGCAGAACACTGATCTACGGCTTCGAAGAAGGCGACACTCTTCTACAGGTATACAACAGTTATTAAATAAAATGTAATAGGATAGCACATGGAAAACAAATTTTCTCTCAGTTAGCCACCACGAACACATCATAATCAATTGATAATTGGAAATTGAGCCAGCGCCCCACTGAACACATTAGCGGTCGACTAGGCTGATGGATGTGATCGCGGAGTGATTTCCCTACGATTACCACTTGTTTGCCTCGAGTACGTGTTCGGAATTTCCTTTGAAACGATCGGCTTGATGTTTGTCCAACTTTCACTGTCGTTACGAGCGTTCGACCAACAACGGCTATGTAAATATTTTGTTATGGTCTTAGTAGTAACGTGAGCGAAGGTGTAGGCTTGATCGACGCTGATCATGCGTTCGTGCTGGATGACTCGAAAAATCAAAATAACTATTAAAAAAGTCTTCGTGTTTTACAAATATACGCTTTTTATATGGTGAGAACTAAGTCATTATACAAATAGAGGTATATGAATCATATGAATCATCAATATATCATGAAATGCAACGTAAGTAATAATAATTAATATCGATTGTTAGAAGCTTGAAAAGAACATAGTCCTAATGACTTAAATGACATCGAAAATAAATTATTAGATTACGCGTTGACGTGTCTGGCAAAGGTACTGAAAAATACGTGGATTTTATTCATTTTGGGTTAGTGTCTCCGTGGGTTTTCAGCTCAGAGCTCATCAACCTCAATACGTCTTTTGTGTTGAACAGCGACATTCAAAACTCGTCGTAGCCTCATTCGACTAGTTGCAGTAAAGATTTTTATATTTTTATGGTTGTAACTTGGGCGTTTCCTAGTTTCTGACTCGTATTTCCATGCGTCAAATAAAGACGCCTTCTATTATTAATGGGTAGAATAATATTGATCATCAATTCGCTTGTCTCTGGAATTATCGTGCCTTAAACTATAGATTAACGATGTTAGGAGATGGGGCGTCGAAAATTAATGATTTAAATATGAACGCCTGTCTTATTCTTATTAAAAACAAATGCGTTTCATGAGGAAGATCCAACTTTCTCTTATATTTCCGAGTGGTCAAGTCTCCCCAGTTAAAAGACTCAAAATTGATTCATGATGTTTACTGTACTTCTGTGAAATTAGCGTTAGATCTTGCACTTTTGTAACCAACATTTTTCATTTACGAAATCTAAACCGTGGTCCATATGCCATAATGAAAATTACACCTTTTCAATTCGAGATAGTGTCCGAAATTTTGAATTAATATACTTCAAAAGCGAACATGTAATTAAGGAAGCGTCGTTTCTGTGAGGACGTATTTCATGATTAATCCTCGTACTAGTGCAGATTTAGTAAAGTTTTTGTTAAGGCACTATCAAAAAAATAGCACGCTTATAATTTTATACTTGGACTGATTGAAATTATACAGTCAATGAAAATCCGGATAATACAAGAAAAATAAAAATTTATACATACACAGTTTAACCTCTGTACTCTGTGATGACGTTTGTAATTGTGAATACTTCATAGTTTTCTTCCACGCTCCATAGCTTTTCCTCGTTGATCTATCGTCTTTGATCTGTTCTCGTTAACGACGACAACAATTAACAATTAATTGAGATGCCGTTTTGGTGCTTTTGACGGGAATCTATAATGTGTTGGAGTGACGTCAAGAAATCAATGATGTGATCGATTGAAATCCTTCAAGACAATACGCTTTAAATACAAGGTCGTTCTTTGCTCATTCACTTATCGCGTAATAAAAGCAAATAAACCTATTGCCAAGACCTGCTTTACTGTTGTAGATTGTTGATTTATAGCAATTATATCTTCGACACGTTGTGTAGTTATTCTTTTAAGACATTGTGTACAAATAGAGATTATTTTTATGATTGTTCAAAGATCATAATGTAACCGACACTGGCGTGGTCGGGATTTATTGCTCGTTGGTGGAAACATTTTGAATTTTGTTTTGTTAAGCCTTCGATCTCGTTTGTTATTATAAGATACCAGTCGTTAAGCCAAATCGGATACTTTCAGATGGCTTAACGTAACTTCATGTTAGAGGTAACCCTACTCCTTTCACGTATCCGCGCTGTAACAGCATAGCGGGGTACTCTCCAAACCTCATCAATTACGAGGAGCCTCCTGCGTTGCAGTGAGCCACCAGTAGCTCAAAGCCACCATGGCCAGATATCTTAAAGTTATTTTCCAAATACTCTTGAATTTAATTTGTAAATAGGTAATTTATGTATAGTATATACGAAAGTTATGCGTTAAATTGTTGCAGATATATTTGATATAACAGTGCGAATATATGTCTCCAAATACTACATAGATCTTGCACAATGAATTTATTACTCATACACGACGAGACGGAGGCTTTGAGTTTTGACGGTTTCTAATCCCCCTGAATTGATCGGCTTTACTGTGCCAATTCTATTGGACATTTTTCTTCCAATACGATTCACTAAACCATGTAGCAGAATAGCGATTGTCATCCGACGTCAGTAAAGATTAATTGCACGTTGTAATGTAACAACAGCTCATTAAATATTATTACGGGACAATGACATTGATAATTGAGTTGTATAATATGCAGTGTCAACGCAATTGAAGGTACACCATTCGATTTATTAAATGTTTGGATGTTTTAGGTAAAATACACTTACGTTATCGGGATCAAATCGTTTACATACTTACAACCCTTATGATTATAGTTTACTGCGTGGCATCAACAATTAATGCACAGTGATAACAAAGTCTCGAGGTAAAACATTCATGTGCTGTGTACGCGTGCACCGGAATGGGATCTGATGATCTTATTATTTCACAAATATAGCCAACTGAACTTTGAAGTCACTGTCGAAATGTTATTAACATTTCCCAAAATACTCGAATGTGACACCAGAAGATTGTGCAAGATGAATACTTTTTTTTTCTCTGTGGCTCTTAATTGCAGTATATATCACTCCTAACTTAAGAGTAATCTCCCTATCAAATGCAATATGCGCTGTTCCAGAGTTCATCAGATTCAGTGCTGACGACGGCTTCTGTTACGGAGCGCATCAGCAACTTGCACCAGGTGTCGGAGCAAGCTCTGGCGCAGAACGTCGCCAGTACATTGCACCGCAACAAGAGCTCCTTGCATTCCACATCACAAGCGGCGTTAGGTAAGTTACATGAAAATTTTAATTTTCCTGGATGGTTCGCTCAATGAACTCATGGGTTACGTTAAGAAAAAAGTTTTTTTTTTTAATAAGTAGCACTCAGTTTAGTTTACAATGTGTTGCTAAAGTTGATATATTTATATTCAGGGTTATGTCTCGATATCGACGACATGCTTCATAAACGCTCGAGTGTAAAATTAATGTATTGCGCTATACTGTACAAAGATTCGGTAAAAACGGGATACATATATACCACAATGTTATATGGATTATAGTGTTTAGTTACCACTACTGAGCTGGGGGAAATATCGGTATTCATCGTGTATCGTGTATCGGTATTGTGGCTGGATGATGTTGTAGGATTGTGGACGTTATGCCCTTCCGTGCGAACTATGGAAGAGTTGTAGCTAGAATTTCCAAACCGATAGTCCGTTTCTGTTCACAGTGATGCACAAGTTTTTCTTGATCAGACGCTCTTGTACCTTTCAGGTGGCAGCATGACGTCTTTGGCGTCAGTGCCACCCACATCCACTCCAGCGTCTTCGCTGTCGACGTCGGATCTCTCCGAGAGACCACGAGTGAGCCACGGCAAGCCGAATTTGGCACCCAAACCGCCGACGGCTGCGCCCGCACTCGACAATAGGCCTTCGCCTCCGCCGAAGAAGCTCATCGTCAACGGGAAGTTGACGGCTAGAGCACAGAGCATGAGGGTGCCGAGGTAAGTACTGAAACAATTCCTCGCGTTCTATCACTCTCGAACGTTAAGGTGAACTGCAATTTACCATTCTTATCGTGCAGACCATTCCAATGGTTGTCACATGATTGATGTTATAAGGTCGACGAAAATCTGAAATCGAATATGAAAAATTTAAAGTCCTGTTTCTTCTTAGGCTGTTATTATTGCTTCCTACAAAAAAACCATTCTGTGATCTTTGTACAATATGATAGTTTTTTGTGTCCGTGGAACTTCTAAACGACTCGAACGACCCGATCCCCTTTAACGACCCCAATGTCACCTTCACCCAAAATAATTGGTATATCGAGACGATGGTTGGCGCTGTTGACAAGTTGTTCATAAATTTCGTACTTGAGAAGAAATAATACACAATATTTATTACGACGTCTGCCAGACTATTTAGTTTAGGTTGCATGATACACTATTGGGTGGGTGGGTGTCCGTGACGATTATGATATGACATGAAGCAAATATGCACCAAAGTTATTATAGAAACGGTAATTTAGCGGACTAATGTTCATGATCATCACCATCGTGGTGTGCGTGGATATATAATGTAAGGACATTCATGCTTGTGCACAAGCCAACCTCCCCTGCCCCTGGCATATCTAACCGAACAACGTAGGAGACAATCGGTTCTCCTGTGGAAAGTCGCCTACCATCCAATTCGAAACTATACCTATATATCCTTATAGAATAAACCTTGAAATGTTCCTTTTGTAATATTTTCATTGTAGATGCTAGACAACATCGGTACTTTCTTTCTTTCTTATTCGACAAAGCATCAGTTGATGCGTTTGGTGTTCCCAGTGTCCACGGGTGACGGTGACCACTTACTGTAAGGTGGGTGGTACGTGCTGCTCGTTTGTCGACTGTTTACATAAAAACACAATAACGGCCAGCCGCGTCACTTACCATCAGGTGGATAGCCTTCCTTTGTCAGATACTTACATGAAAATAAATTTTATGTCGATGAATTTACTTGTGGTGGTTGTGGATGCTGTTGTGTACATTTAATAGGTGTTTTCCGATAGAGCGTATTGGTTTGTACCAATAGAGGGAAATTTGGTCACAAGGTTACATTGCACCTAAAACATTGGAGGAATTATAATGTAAATAATATTTTGATATTACACACATTATTGATTGGTTCCCAATTACATTTAAACTTTAATTGAAATTTCCATATAGTATAAAACAAAGTCGCTTATCTGTCAGTTTGTTAGTTTTTTTAACTGCCAATTATATTTTACTGCGGATTTAACTTAATAATTACATTATATCGAGAGAGTGCGAATTTTGTGAGTTGGCGTATAATCGGAAAATAATCTCCGAAACGATTTTAAAGGTTTATTATTTCGAATGGACATTGGATATATATTATGTAATGTATAATGGGCGGTTAGCTAGTTGTTTATGAAATTAAATTTTGGTTGCTTCATGTGCACCATATACTTATATTTTACCTAATTATATATTTTTCTGTAGATCTTTCTAGATCCATAATTAAACAGAAATAGTCATTTTGTGTAAAATAATATTTTGTATTATCCATAGTCACTAATAAGTAGATAAAAATGTAAACCTACATGTACAGTAAATGCATCAATTTATAACGATGTTTAATACAGTGGTTAATTAAGGAGTTGCATGTACACACAGATTTTTCAAATTTATACGTTTTTATAGACAAATTGTTGTTTTTTATGATTTGCCAGGTCTCCGCCGGTGTCCCCCCCTTCGCCTCCCGGCACGCGGCCCCCGCCACCAGCGCCCGTTAACCCGCCGGTGGCCACTAAGAACCCGGCATCACATTTTGGTAAAGTATTTGTGACATGATAAAATAAAAAAAAGCAGAAATCATTTGATTCTGTTAACGGACAATGTTTAGAACAAATATTGTACGTTTAAAAATGTACTTGTGATTAGTAAAATTTAACAATAATACTGTACATGTGTTTACTTTGTCTCGAGTGTACTCCACCACGCAGCTGTCATGACGTTATTTTCACCAGGTCCTGTATTAGAGACTAGTGAAAAATGAACTGAGTACACAATTATAGGGAGTGCGAGAGAGGAGAATGAAAAAAGCAAACCAGTACGACCTTCCCGAACACACATACACATACGTGTATGCGCATGCACCGTCCATATATAAACGCACGCATATTGTCGTAAAAATGGAGCTGCGAAATCAATCTTTCTACCAGCACGTAGATAATGTGTTGTCGATTGGCTACCGTTACAGGCACTCTGCGAGCGCCCCGCGGACTCCGCCCCCCGGGCGTGTGCCCCCCGCCTCCGCCCGCGGCGCCGCCGCCGCCGCCACCCGCGAGACACGCGTCCTTGGCAGCGAACCCACCCCCGCCACCCCCGCACTTCAAGCCTAATGTAAGTCTAACGTTTGTCATGCAGCTATCGAAAGTAAACCCTTTGTAACACTAATAGTCTACACGATAGTAGGTAGGCCTTGTGACCGCGAGTGGCTGGTGAATGTATTTGTTGAACTACCATCGGAGGGTGTGTTTTAATTTTGAATATGCATGTCACGTCCCCCGCAGAGCACAAACGGCGACGAGCCAGCCGCGCCCGCGCCCCCGGTCAGAGGCTCGTCGATGCGCGCGCAAGACTTGGAGGCGCGCTTCGCTGAGATGTTCCAACCGCGTTCGCGCTTCCCACCGCCACCCCCCTTTTTGCGCATCGCCAAAGGCTACAGTAGCGCCGCCCTCGGTAAGTACGCATAGTGCGACCGGTGTATACCCCTCGTGGCGGTCTCTATACATTTTGTAAAACGATTCATTCACGGGGAACATGCGTCAAACTGAAACGATTTTTGTGTTTAGATAATCGGCGAGCCGAAATTGTTTAGTGCTTTGATATGCGGAAGTTGGGTATGGGTTTTTAAAAATCATGCATTGGTGGCGGAGAATATTTAAATGATACCTTTATATCGAACAATTGGGGAGTGATAGTTGGGCAGCATGGTGGACGGTGGTGTTAACCTTTCCGAGAGGTGATTGATTCAAGTTGTAGGCTAAGAGAATTATATGATGGATGGCATGTATTATTAAAATGTAGTGCAACGAAACCTCATAATATACGGAAAAAAATAATTTAAAAAGGAAACAGTTCAATGTTTCACCAGAATTTTCTTGAATTCGTCACAAAATGCATAACAAATTACTAATATTAACTCAATTGAGATCATATATTGTCGATGCTACATGTGTGTATATAATATAATATAATATAATTTTACATGTAGTTATTGGTGTCGTAACGTCCAGTGGGTAGACCGAAAAAAGTTGTTTCTTGTAGATTTTTCCTATTATGATACCAAAATAAATTTATACGCGTGTTCCCTATTTTTATGTAATTTTCCTTTCCATGGGATATTGTACAAGTCGCATCGGGGATTGGAAAACATCAATAAAGTACTATCTGTACACACGTGCCGATAGTTCCAGAACACGACCGCGTTGTCTTTTATTTAATACATCGATCGCAGTCTGATATAGTCTGTTAAAATCGATTCTATCATGGCTAAAGACTTATAATGCAAGTCTAATCGATTTTATACAAAACACATACTTAAAGGCTTTACAAGGCGGACAAACATAGCATCTTTCACTTTTAATGAAAATCATTGTTTTATATAAGGAACTGATTTTATGGTTGTGTCAGTGCAAAACAGACTTAACTGCGACGAAGTAAGTGGCCGTTCGACTGCTTATTGTACCGAATTCTCTAATTATTCTATACTTCGAAATGCAAGGCGTAGTCAGACACTAATACGAGTACCAGTATATATTGATTACTCGATAAGTCGGTACGAAACATACCAGAACGCCGGAAATCGAAACGTTATAACTCGTAAACTTTAAAAATTGAAATATCCTTATAATTTAAGGTATTACAAAGACTTACCGCTAAAAAAACCTAAACAAAACCGAAACTCTCGAGGGCTACATCGATGGAATCACTTGAATTCAATACGTTTTTGAGACTAATTACGCGTTTCCGTCTGACCGCTCTAAGTTTTTGACAACCTGCGAGTCTGGTATTTCATGTAATAGCGTTTTGCTTTGAGATATTAGTAATAGACGAAGTAGAAAGTGATTTATTTGCATGTGCTGTATGCGTACATTATTATATGTTAAGTTAAAAGTTTTGCATTAAAAAATAAACTTGTTATAATTTAATTCAATCGACATACTTTTGGACGAGTGAGGTTATAGTTATGTATTTCTGACTGACTTACTTTGATCACATTATTATTATTATTATTACTATTTAATATCATTACTTTTATGGAGGGAGCGAAACGCACACGCAGTGCTTTGAGTAGTCACATGGTGTATACATTAAGTAGTTATTGCGAACTGTACATATGTTAAGGGTTACGTTAAGTTCAACAGGTACAATTTGGAGTAAAATGACATACTAATGTTAGATTTAGTCTTTGGTAAGAGTCTGTTGACACAAATTGTTGATAACCAAATTTTTAATCGAGATTGATATGAGACGTGCCTTGTCGGTGTATATGTCGCACGGGTACTAATAAAGTGATTTATATTTTAGCTGTAGTGCCTTTAATGATTCGTCCGACATATATTTACGTTTGTTGTGGTGCATGACTGTATGCATGTGTTGTCTTCGTATAGTTCTATTCCAAGGGTCCTTGTCCGTCGTAATAGACGAGTGGTTTAGTTGTTAAACATGCTCTTTTATTAGATTAAAACTACAGTGACAGTTTACTAGTACTAATGGCTGATATGACTGTCTTAAATGAGGCAAAACATACATTTGATATAGTTCACAATACAATATATTTTAATGGTAGCTCTCAAATTTAGTGCATGAATTATATTTACACTTTAAACTCGTTCATGTCCTGCATTTATTTGTAAATTTATCATTCCAAATTTATTATTTCGCCGTTTACCTTTTAAATTTGGAATCGAGCGTTAATGACTTTTTGAATCATTGCTTCTGTGTTCTTTTGGTGCCTAGTTCGTTCATGGGACACATCGATTAGCGATCCAGTTGGTCTGTCATTCACCTTCAGTCATATTAGACCAAAATATATTTTTATAAGCAATATTTTATGTTCGTCTCGAGAATTTAAATGTACGTTACTTAATATAAGTTGTAACCGTAGTGTCGTAAGTATGTTGTAACATTTATTTTTAATTATGTTCAGTCATTATATTAATCAAAAAATTATGTAGTCTAGTTGTATTCTCGTTTTAGATATAGGATATTTTATATGCAGTATTATTGACTGTTGTGTTATTGACTCATCTATATACAGCAAAGCCAACGACATGTGGTGCGAGTGTCGTTTACAACCGAGCACACTAATACGTAGCAAGACCGACATAAGTAGCAATCGATCTAGAAATGTACCACTGAACAGTGTATAGTGTGGATGTCTATGGTTTAAAGTGAACTCATTTAATATTGCCATCTGAAAAAAGCCGCTTCTATATCTATTGGCGCTGTTGTACAATATTGTCTTTTATTTCGTTTAGGCAATAGTAATTCAATTATATTTTCTCGCCTTTCATTGGGCACAATCGATGCGATTCACTCGCGTCATTTCGTAATTCTATGTGCCTCTTTCTGATATTACAGTCCGCTTGAATGTAAAGTTGAATGCACACGGTTGATATAAATTAATTAAAGTCGATAGAAGGCCGCATAAATGTAATTGAATGATACATTTTGCTGTTTAAAAGATACAAAAATGAAATTGAAGGTGTGTTCGGTCAACTTATATTTGTTTATACCAAAGTTATTTTTTATCTCTTTAATATATCGAATCGCAAATCTAAAAATATTGTCGATCAATCATAGTCGGTGATCACGATACATAATCATTTTCCAGTGTCTACCACCACTGTAACAAGTTACCTGGTAACGTGTTGTCTCGGTATAAATTCAAATGTCACTCTATGTCACTTGTGACTGTCGATGTTAACTAACCCCCAATGGTGAACTTGTCTCTGATAACACGCAACAGGTGCTTATTAGTAATGTTTCTTAACACTTGTTTACTGGGAATAAAATATTTTTCGTTTTTTTTTCCATTTCCATCATCTAATAAATTTCATTTGGACAAATTGTGTTCGAGGTGCATTACATCTCGTTGGCCTTACTGTTGGACGTTTACATCTGTTTTAGCAATCGCCGTGATACCTGCACGTAACAATATTGTACGGTATATATGTAGCGTATATATTTATATACATATATGTTTGTGTGTAATTAAAAATTCTTGTTGTGATCCTTTTGTTAATATAGTGAGGTGCCATTATTGCAAATTATTGTACTTTCTGGAAACGCGATCGCTTTAAGTTGGCGTTTTTTATTTTTCAAGAGTCTCTTAACTGCCCTTTTCAATTATATTTTATCTGTGACTTTTATGTCGCCAGTGTAGAAAAACTTATGTTACGTAGAGTAGTTTAGATATATATTTTTCTTTTAAGACATCTCACGCATGCAGTTAAGGTATTCTGTGAACGCTTTTTGTATTGATAAAAGTATTGTGATACATTGATGTATGATGCTTAAGTATTTTATTTTTAATTAATAAAAAGTAATCATTATTGAATCGTTGTCCAGTATTTCATTGCCGAACCTTTCGTGCCGACCTCTAATGTATAGATTTACATATAAATGCCATTCTGAAATATCCCATTTTAAAAAGACAAATTTGATTTGAACTATTTTGCCGTTCCATAGACAAAATATTTACAATCCACTTTTAATAGTTAACTATCACCTAAATAAGTATGTAATATCGGTAAAGTGGTACTTGTCCATTCTGTTAAACATGAATAAGTATTATTGAGACTCATAATTAATTTTGAGACGATGATACATCACTATTGGTTACACTAAATATTTAAAAGCATTTTGGATTATTTTTTAGTATTCCTCTTATTTGTTGATTTGTATTTAAGACATATCGCTCATTTTATTTTTATTTGAAATGATTTTTATACGAGCGCATGGGTTCATTTATGACGCATCAATAGATAATTTAAAAAAAAAACGTCGTTACACTTTGGTATTTTATTTTTAGGCTTTGTTTTCTATAGTTCATTGTTGATGAATGTACCGCATGGCCGTGGGTAAGTTATTTTATTAATTCTAGTATCACATGTCATCTGTGTTGCATTGGTAGTTTATAGCTAATGTCACGGTGCAATCACTTTGACCTTCGTGTATGTTAACCAGGATTTCTTGATATTTATTATTTGTATTAGTCAATGTGAAACATACCAATTTTTTATAAATGTATATTCTTGTCAGAAGGAAAGTAAAAAACTTTTATATGTTATCTTAAATTTGTAAATCGCATGTGTTGGGTTTAAAATCGACATATATATATATATATATAATCTAATTTATTCCTGATAACAGTATTTATTGTTTAAAATTGGAATAAAAATATAAATTAATCTAGTTTTTTCGAATGGAATGAATGTGGCAATATATGGAACATAACAGTAATACGGTTGCATTCTGATATTTTACACGAAGCTTGCCTGTTATACGTGAATGTGGGGCAGGAACAGGTCGTCTTGGCAGTGGCGTTATACGAAATTATATTTAAAAAATATTTCTTCACTATTTGATAAAAATAACAACCAAAACCCCAGAGCTATTTAAGGTATTATTGTGACTTTTAAACTCGACCGATGCATGGTTCGGTCTCGTTGCAAACCAATAATCCAGTAATTGCGTGCAAGTTTTGTACATAACTATAGTTATTGATCAAGTTTTCAACCACAGTACTCTTATTGTGTTGAGTGGTTTGATAACGCTAATCTGGCTAACTATCTGGTATCTTTACTATATCTGTTGGCGTTATTATTGTGATGGGTCGTTAATACTTTTGTGTATGTCGCAGTGAGCAAGGCGCAGGCGCCTGCTCCCCCGCTGCGACTTCCGCTGGCGGGCTGGGCGGGCACCTCGAGCGTTTGCTAGCGACCGCCGGCGGCCCGCGCCGCCGCCTCGCACCCTCCGGCCCTTGCGCATGCGCATCCGGCACACGCGCTTCTCGCCGTCGCCCACGCTCTTCTGGCACCGGCCACCCATGCTACAGCACCCGTGAAGCAACCGGGGAAACAAAAAACTAAAGTTGGAAATGATTCCTCCGCTGCCACCAAATCGATTGTTCAGTCTGATCCCCCCGCTGCCCCTCAACCGGAGGACCTCACTGTGCTGCCGATCGAGCGAGTCACGATGCCAACCGATGACGTTAGTGACCTCCGAGACGTCGTTGACGCGATCAACCGCCTCTGCGAAACGATGAAGACTTCCGATTATGAGGCCAATGACGATAGAAACGACGTTGAATTGTGCAAAGATGTTGAAGTAAAAGTTGAAAGTGATGCGGATTTAGTGAGTCCGGAACAGGTTGTAGTGAGTGAGGTCGAGACGTATGTCGCCGAGCTCTGGAGTGATGCGGCTTCGCTCCAAGCGGAGGGTGTATACGCCGGAGCGGACTCCCCGACTCGTATAGATACCGTAAGTTCGCTAGTTTTAGATTCATACCTGATCACAAAGGAGGTTGACTTGTCTGTTGCATCTGATAGATCGACTGTCGAACACATACAGACAGTTGCATTAAACGCTTCTTTCAGTCGCGAGGAAATTATAGATAGTGAAGTTTCAGATTCGCTCGTGACTCCAGTCGAAAACGTAAATATTGATACGAATAGTCATTTAGTGAGTAAATTTGAGAGCGCAGTACTAGTAGCTTCAGATCCTGTTGTTTTCGATCAGGAACCGGTCACGGCGTCCTTCGAGCCGGTAAGTGAAATGTATTACACTGCGTCGTCCGAAGTGTCCTTACTATCTGATGTTGAGTTGCCTGATAGGATTCAAGGGGAAGCGATGGAAGGAAGGGAAACGCTTACGAGGGATGATAGGAATGGCGTCATGGCGGGCCACGTGGCCGCCATGCGAGAACGTTTCGAAAATATGACTCGTGCCAATACACCATGTCTAGATATAATGCGATCGGTGTCGCCATGTTTAGACGTATATAGAAACATAACTCCGTCACCGGATCATCTAGGATAGTATTTTCTATTCCATTTCTACCTTCAATTTTCTATTTATTCCGACTTCACTACGGACGATGTCAATTTGGACATTCTAAATACGCGTTAAGATTTCCTTATGTGAGGTTCATAAGTATTCATTACATTTCAGATTTGTACCTTACATAAATTATTCAATTTTTTGAATGATTAATGAATCTTTTTATCATATACATGGGATTCATTTAGAAAACTAAGTACTCAATTATCTTATCTACAAATATTTCCTCCTTACTCTATTTAATCGTAACATACATACATAAACCCAAATATAAACATTGACTTTGTTCCAGAACATATATTCTAATTGCTATTTTGGGTATCAAGGTATATTACATTTGTATCGTATTTTAGAGGTAACTAGTTATATTAAGCTAAGGAATGCAATATCATCGAAGTTATGGATATTATAGTTCAATTAATTAGCAATTTTAAAGAGGATAGATTTTAATTTCAACTTTAGTTTTGTTACGAGGCTCAGTCTAATATAGACTGAGGTGTCTACGTAACCTCATCTATTATACAGTATTTAAGAAGTAACGGATCTTGTGACTAAAATATTAAAATATCTAATCAATGCGGGTGTACGCAGAGTACAAAAATATATAATAATTATAGCAATATTGGATTTCGAGTATTACGCTAATTCTGCGCACTTCCGTAGGCGACGTAACGTGCCAACGGATATTTCATAATAGGTGAGCAGGTTGTTATAATATATATATATATATAATATGTTTATGAATGAATGAATATGTTTCAATTTCACATCTATCAAACAACATATCGATGAAGATTGGGTGGCATTAGCGCTAGTGATCTTTAGTGAAGATAAATCAACACTATAGGGAGTATAGAAAATTAATTAGTTTCATTAATCGTATTCTAATCCAGTTAAAACTTCTAATTGTGATTACGGGACGCTCAAGTATTTGTAGTGTTTTATATAAATCTTTGGCACCTAGCGATAACAGGTAACGATTGTACCACACTTACTTACAGACCAAGTAGCATGTTAGATACGCTTTACTTATTGCTAGTTCTTGAAATTATTTAATAGTTCAAAATGTACTTACAATGTATCATTACGTTCAACATGGCATGACGAATCGCATAGTACACCGTCTACTTGATAGGGGTTACTCTGAATACAATTAATTTTAGTAGTAAATGTGAAGATATCGTGTTTTGTAGTGTGAATATATATATATATATGTATGTATAATATTTGAAACATGTTTTAATTATAATGATTTTTTATTACGTTGGTAATGTTGTGATCTATCTTTCGGACTATTTATATGCAATGTTAAAATCTCGGTAATTTTGTTTTTTCACAAAAATGTGCTCATTTTATATGAATTTAACAATACCTCCTTCCAACGTAGTTCCTCGTATCGACACTTGTTTTATTTAAATATTTATACTAAAATAGTGTCGTCATTCAACATACTGTCCGATTCATAGGTTCCTGATGTTAACGGTTAATTATGTTAGCTTAGATAATAACTTAGGGTTATTACGACAATAGATTATGTGACATATCTACTGCTGGCACTCGAACGAATGATACAAAATATAATCCACGTAGTAACAAAGTACGGTTAGAGGGACTTTGTATTAAAATTGAACTGTTCGCAAATAAATTGTAGGATTTCTATGCGGTTTGGTCGTGTTAACTCTATTCTGAATATACACCAATCGTATATGTAAATAGGAATTTAACCTAAAACCCACACGGACAAGAAAAACAAAATTTACGCACACTTTCATCCATAACAAACATTACGCAATTAACCACCCAAGCCTCGCTAAAGGCAAGCAATTGAGAGTTCCGTCTTTGTCATTATTTCTAAAATAATATATTCATTCGTTACATGTTTATCCCTGTTTGTAGATAGTGTAATTTACAATAAGAATTTATATATATATATATATATATATATATTCAGGTATATTATTAAACATAAGAACATGTAGAAGTGTTTAAATCATTTTGGTCCACTGTTCATTGCCTTTTATTGGAATTGTATGTTTTTATGTCCTATTTATTCCTTATATACCCTGTACAAGTTAAAGTTAGCTTGATCTTTTTGACAGATGTAAATTTTTCTGATCGACATAACTTTGCAATGACGAACATATTATTTTCT
>DWPT01000899.1:0-20994 GCA_018251895.1 Agathymus mariae mariae
TCCATGTACTTTTGCAAGTTGTTCCGATAATGAAACAGCAAAAATACAGAGCATGGCCCTCTCCATGTACTTTTGCATGTTGTTTCGATAGTGAAACAGCAAAAATACAGAGCATGGCCCTCTCCATGTACTTTTGCAAGTTGTTCCGATAGTGAAACAGCAAAAATACAGAGCATGGCCCTCTCCATGTACTTTTGCATGTTGTTCCGATAATGAAACAGCAAAAATACAGAGCATGGCCCTCTCCATGTACTTTCGCATGTTGTTCCGATAATGAAACAACAAAATCAAAAACATAATCGATGATGAAAATGTTTGATTAGTGAATCTCTTTAAAAACGTTTTTATCTTCACCCGACGTTCCGCTATCAGTGACCATCATAAAACACAGCTGTATCACATCTGTACGTGTCAAGGAGCGATCTATAAATACTAAAAGATATTAATTCTGGACGACCCTCGTTAAACACACTAAATTAGTTTTCTCAGACAACACTATTTCTTGTTAGAACCACTATTACGGCCACTCTATCGCAAAGTCTGCTTTTTCGCCCTCTATGTGTTTAATTGGCTGTGTAAAGGGTATACAACAAAGATTAAATATAACATTAATGATTTGTGGTGCCCTTTTCTAACCCGTAAATCCTTCTTTATTAGATAAATCTAATTCGCGTTTAATTTTTTTTATTACAAAAATATTTCAAAGATTCTCGATCTCTTTATGAATGCTACCGAGAAGGGGTTAATTTAATTTACACTAAAATTCCCTTACAGATTTTTCAGCGCATGGTCTTGTGGTATCAGGAAAAAATCATTACTTTCTCTCCTACAGTTCTATACATTTATCCTAAGCATTTTCAGCAGTCCTTCTCACCAGACTTTGCTCCAATACCAGGGCCGGTCACCTAATCAGACTTTCTTCCGTTTTCACTTATGAATTAAGATCGACTAATCGTTAACCTCTTCTGTACTGGAGATTTGCCCATGGCTACCTGCTGAGTTTTTTGAGTTATCCAATTTGGTAGAGAGGGATCTTTGTAAAAACATCTATGTGATACAAGAATTTTTCCTCCTTCAATGGGCTTTGATAATAGTCTTCTAGTAAGAAAAATTAGTAACATTCTGCCCGATAACTGTGATCAGTAAAATGTGTTATAATCCTTCTGTTACCAGGTGGGTATAGACTGGTATTTACTGGATTAGTAATAAATAGATACAAGACGTATTTGGAATATTAATGATCCTACTATTGTTTAGTTATGAACAATTTTCAGGTAATCTTAACCCTCGTCGAGCCATTCCACGATGATAATCGGGTTAACCCAGAATAATACGAGTAGATAGCAGAATTACTTATGAAACCCTTGAAACCATTAATTCGAAATAAACGAATTTGGTATTAATAATTTAAATGTCTTAAGCCTTGGATCATAATAAAGATAAATTTTGTATTAAGTCTTATCTTGTTTCCTGCATAAGCAGATGAATTTCTTGAGATAACTTTTATTATACATATTATATTATATGTTGTAAATAGCCGAGTGTCATCTAAATCTGAACAGTGGTAATTTGACAGCAGCTGATTGATAAAGGCAGTAAATTAAAAAAATGGCAAATGTTATGTTTTGGTATCTAATATGTATAACAGATCTAAAATTTCGTTATTAATAAATGTGTGGGGGGGCTAACCCACACACATTAATCCAACCTATAAGTACAATATACTGCTAATACCTTTATTTTAGATGTCACTGAGGAGCTCCTGAATAACCTGAGCGTTTGCAAAATTCACCTATTCACTTTATCTTCGGACTTAAAAAGTTGGATGGAATAATTTAATTTCGCAACGATCTCAACTGGCGCCCAATTCGACTTTGCAGGAATATTCGACATTAGTGTTTATTTTTATATGATTTTCTATGTCCATCTGGAATAACATATCTTTCAAATAGTAGAAATAAGTAGTGCACTTGTACAAACTTTTCGTACACATTTTGGTTCTTGTGATTATACTATGTTTACAAAACAAATATATAAATTATTTAAACAACCAATCTAACGTATATCACATTACAATAAGTACTATAACTCTTGCTATTTTCTTTAATATCCTTTCATTAGGCAAGCAGAAGAGCTATCGTTTTTCTTTCATTCGTAAATGATTCGGGCTTGTTCCTCGTAATACTTTCAACGAAAGATAGACCGTGTCTCCATCATATAAGGTATAGAATACGTATTAAGATGGTTTTCCAAAGCATATTTTTACGAGCTAGCTCAAGACTTCGCTCGAACGCGCCAGTCCTCGAATTCTGATCCTACCCTCACATAAATCGGCGATCCATCCTCGAAATTACACCTTAACACGGTCTGATAAAGTTTATAGTACGGTACCAGGTATGTGATTGTGCGGGTCGTAAAATCCAGTCGATGTGAATCGTAAAATTTATGGAGTGGTTGGTGCCCTAGCTTTCCGTTTGGAGCAAGTAATCGAAAGTTCGTAGATCATAAATGTTAATAATTTTTGGACCGCTTGTGTACGTCAACGACAACCAAATATTAGTATAAACAAATTTAGACATGGATGGAGTAGTATTAAAACTCTAACATTAATACATAATTAACATTAATTTTGAAGACAATATTTTATTTAACTAACCAAACACAAATTGAATGCAATTGACGGTTGAAATGAGCAAGAAAAGAAATTTACTTACAATTAAAAATACTATTTAACACCGGATAATCTTTACTAAAGAAAATAAAGGACAAGTTGTCTAGTAAAAATGATAAATAATAGTATAAAAGGAACCCAATAAAATTGCGAATATGTTAAAATAAAAGCTAGAATCTCATGTTGCTTTTACCGCACGCCTTGGCGTGCCCTAAATATATTAGAAAGGGTTCGAAATGACAGGATGATGCGGAACCCATAGCAGCTAAATTTTATATCTTTTTGAGCGAGAATGCTTAATGAATTGATACATATTTTATGTACTAAACGCAAAAATATCGTTCATAAAAATAGACTACCTCGAAATAATAAATCACTGAACTGAAAATACAGAAACCTGTCTTGCATAATATAGTAAAATAATCATAATCATGAGAATATGATCGCCGGGTGTCACAAGACATTTAATTTTTTAATACAAGTAATGCAATTGTGGTTGATATTAAATAAGATGATAGTTATTTTGGACACAAGTTAAATTTAAGTGGTGATTATAAATTAAAGGATATTTATGTGAATCTAAATGTATCAAGGATATATATGATTAGGTATACTTAAGTGTGCTTAGTTTTAGTACAGAATTAGCACATAAAACTCTAAGAGACTTACAAAAGTGGAGTTTTAGAAAATAAAACTCAATATCTCCTGCCTTTTTATTTATTTCTGCTTAAGCAATATATTGGGACGAACGCAATAAACGCGTAGACCTCGAACAAATTAATATTAATCGTCCCTTTGTCCCGACAATTACTTCGGACACTCTCTGCTCCGAAATCGTTAAATATCTTCCCTCACTTCCAGGGTACATTTCCAACGCTAAAATGTGTCTGTAGGGTTGACTCTTGTTGAAAAAAAATCACATTTGCTTAATTGAAATGGCAACGAAGTTAACGAAATTATTTAATGTACTGTCATCGTTAATAGACTGGAATATATAGATTGAGAAAGAGGCAACTTGAGCCAAATATGGAAATCCGCTTGGGGCAGTTATTACAGACTAATAGTATGAAAATTATGGAATGGATTCGACCATGGATAAGATTACACATTGCTGCTACTGAATTTATTTTTGTTAGAGGCAATAGTGAGTCTGATTAACTTAAGCATCCCACGGCTAAACTGACTGGAGCAACGCCATGAGCGCCTAAGTAAGTTCCAGTACGATTGACCTTTTTCAAATTTCGATATGAAGATTTATGATTTATTAATGCTGAAGTGAACGTTTCGTATTATATCACAGGACGACCTAAAAATATTTTAGGTGCACTCATAAGAATGACAACAAAGCTTTAAAGTCCGATACAACATTTTAACTTTGCCCTAACAGGAAAACATCATAAATCTTCCCATTTCGATGTTAACGGTCCAACTTGCGCAACGTTCATAGCCCATTGATACGAACATCGTTTTTATCAAGCCAATAAATAATCCATCGAAAATTCCTCGCTAGATTTTTATCTGATATTCTCGAACTTCCAAATCCTGGTTTTTGCTTGAACTTTCTTCAGTATCATTTGTAATATTTTTGCAATCAGATGAAAAATATAATGCTTTTGCTGTATTGGTTCTTCACTTATAAAGTTGAAGCAAGATTATGACATTTAATAATATTTTCGTTATACTTACAAATGTGCCTTTTAAGATTAATAAGTGGGTGTTAGGAATTTGACCAGGTATTATTGTTATAACTACAAACCATTGTTTCCTTCATATTGAAGCACCATGAAATCTCTTTTGTTAACCACCGTGAAACTGCGAAGTCAAGCCAAATAATAAAATAGCTTCTGACAGTTTGCAGTGTCATATTTGGCTCCAGAGGCATAAGTGACATACGTTAATTACGTGACTACTTTCCTTATTGGCTGTGTTAATGTTTAATGGAATAATTGAGGGCTGCTGTTAGTAATAAGACTTTTTTGGAATGATTTTGTGCACGAGTATTAAGTATCGGAATATAAGAAAAATATTGGTTATTTAAAGGAACTGAAGATTATCGATTCGCAACAGATGCTGTTTTAATTGAGATAAAAGTACTCAGAGAGGGTTCAGAATAAGGCCAGAAAAATATAGATTAAGTATATTGATGCAAGTACATTGTGTCACGAGTGATGCAAACATTGCATAACATAACTTAGCAGGCGCGGCGCTCCTTTTTTTTCGTTGTATACTTAAGATATGGAAATTGACTAAGACATTTGAAAGAATTTAGACTTGAATTAGAAATTGACTATCGATGTTGTAATGTACAGATTGTATTAGGAATACTTAGTATTAATTCAACTGTGCGCTCTGTTAACTGCTTCTCTAACAATTGGAAAAATATAAATATCGTAGCATAGTTATATGATTCAACCCTGTCTGAACCCGCACCCTGCTGAGTAACGGACAATGACAATAACATCACATTATTTAACAAACCAATTAGGACAGGATACACCGCATTACTCTTTTAGCAACTGACGTCACGGCATACTTCACGTATTAGTGAAGTTATTTTTACGCATGAGCGCGCTATGTCCTATAGGCATTGGGACTATTAGGTTTATTAAAATCGTAGAACACTTTGGAGGTTTAATTGCGTATTCTTGTTTTTTTTTCTCTGAAGTGTTAGTGTTTTGGGTAAGTATGTATCTCCAATTTACACATTATTTAATTTTAGTATTCTATATAGCAATCTGATAGTTTGCGTCAATCGTAAACAATTCGGAATATGGTTATATAGATACTGATTGCTTTTTGTTAAGATAACGGTACTCACAATATCTATATTGATCGCTGATATTTTTAACTAAAGGCGTGCGTTGTGTTCACGGCAAAACTAAAATCGATATATCAGCGCACAACGTGCATATCGCGTCTGACCGTCTCATAGAGAGCTTGCTTTTAAATGACGTACTAAATCCAATTCGTAAACCTGAGAACCACAACTCAGTAGGTACTTCTATTTTACAGGAACAAACCGTAATTTAATATCTTGTTTTGTTTGTATAATATATAAAATAGTCTGTATAACACATACGCACGTTCCGTTATACAGTGCACAGACATTGGAGCGCCACAGATAATGATAAATTAATTAATAATGGACCGAGATTCAAGAAGCTATCCAACGCTTATCAATTGGCCCTTGTGGTTTTCATAGGGTCAGTCGTCAAGTTGTAGTCATGTTGTAGGTGTGAGTACAATAATACTTTCTTTCTTTCTTCTCATTTCCAGTAATACCTTTGTTATTCATGTCCATGGACGATCGTCACCACTTACCATCAGATGGCTCGTCTGCTCGTTTGTCGGCTATTAGCATAAAATAACTTCCTACACTCACAATGCCCTTTAACTCCTCTAGATGTAATAATGTCATAATCAAGTGCCCTGTCGTCTTCTATACAAATTTTAAGTCTCTCCTAAGAACACAGTCAAAATACACTTTTGTTTGTGTAAAATAAACGTCACAACCTGTGCATAAGAGAAAGAAAAGTTAAAACATTTTACCACTTGAATTGCAATTTTGTATAATCATCGAGTACTCACGATTAACTTCGTAGTCATAACGCAATTTGCTTAAAAACTCCTTTTTTAAATTCCTGTGTAGAAGAAGAAATATTTATTCTGTTACAAATATGCTGCAATGAGACGCACAAAGTCGACAGTTTAATTTTGTAGTCTTCAAATAACTGATAATAATTATCAAAAAACTGCAGTGAACAGTGAATTAATAAGATTTACGTAATGATTTACAATGTAATTTGTAATGTAATGTAAATGTTATCGTTAACATCGTCTTAGAACTTTAAACCTCAATTCAGAAAACTTCGCCCTGAGCTTTTATTGCGGCTTAGCGTATGAACTCGGAACTGCTTTGTGGAAGCGCTATTCATCGTAACTAGTACGCTATTGAGTCGACTCAAAGAGAAGTTACTGCAGAATTTTGATTCTACAGGAATACGAAATAAGCGGTGAACTTTATTGTAAACTAGTTAGTTGAAGCGTAGTAATACTTTATTGAATTTACCGGATTGGTCGAGTCGGCCACCGGAAACCAGACTGGAGTCGTCAATGATCAGTTGGTACAGGTGTGAAGGAACTGTTCAACCGACAAACTTGATTTTCATATTTATATGTTAAGATATGCATATATAATCAAATATTGTCATCACCAGTTACCTACCACTGTAAGAGATGACAATGATCAATTATTTTATCATGATAATGATCTATTGACACCATAATCATATATTTATTTACGTATTAATTCTAAATAGTTGTTAATTAACCAAAAACTTACTGGGAATAAATAACAGAGACAGAAGCAGGTTTCGAAGGATGAACTTTCACATTTATCAGCTGTACCTATTAATCAGTGATGACCTTATTCTGAGATTTATGGTCAGAAGTAGTAAAGTAAAGTAAATCTGGATCTATGAATTTATGTGAAATATCATGTTACATAGTTATTAGAAGAAAATTTCAATTAAAAAAATATATTTTGTATAAAAAAATATCACAAGAAATATTTGCAGAATATTAAGAAATTACAAAAAAAATATTCTGTCAAGATCTTACTTAGATCCTACCTTTCATGCACTACGGATAATTTCGTTCACATCTTTTCTTTTCATGCAAGATTCGCTTTGACATCAGTACAGACAAAAAACATAAAAAAAAAATCTTCAAGATATTCAATGCTAAGAACTATGCTATGAATACCTTAGAAGAAATTTACGTAGTAAAATCTGATTCCATCAAAACAAATGTTTATTTTCTGTCCAACAGGAATTAATTATTGTCTTTTTTCATAAAAAATAAATACAACAGTCTGTATAGTTATATAAATAACCGAGTACGTACATTGTCAACCGTGGACAACGAAGTACTCTGTACTCTGCACCATTTCTTGAAACAATATCCTCGAGCCAAGAGAATTGTGTTGAGTGCTCCCTATCAGATATCAAATTTGTTGTATCTGGAGGCAGCACTTGCAAACACTTCTGTTATTGCTTATGTGGAGGAACGTATTCATTTGTGTGGAATTTTTGTTGAACGAATTTGTGTACTTAGTAGCATTAAAGAAGTTGCTGGAGAATCACAAATATAATGTAGAAGATTTCATCCAATAATTTTTTATCCCCACACACGCTAAAGATAAACGATATAGCATATTGAGAAGCGCCATCTCGGAATTCATTGGACGTAGCGCGAACCTCACTTTGAAACTCTGCGAGACGTGATTGATTGGAACCCATATTACCAGAACCGAGTGCTCGTTGATCTCAATTTTACCCATTGTCAGGTCTCGCTTTTGTATTTCACGTATTAGTGTTCTGCCTGCAATAGAATTTCTCTGAGTCTTTTGTAAATTAAAGGGATGAAGCTTCATCAAGCAGACTATTCTTGTAATCCTTTACGAAATTGTGGGATGTCTGGGTGAAATTTTTTGTAGGTTACAGTGGGATTTTTATTTGTTATCGGTGAGGCTTAATGGCTTCAAATGTTAGCCTACTTCGGAGGGGGAAACTTCAGGTTATATTCGGGGATTATCCCAATCTTAAATCAATTAAAGAAGACATTCGAGGTCTCAAGAAAATGTACCTTATAAAAATTATTTTAAGTTCATTTCAGGGTTCTCTTGAAATCCTATAATTTTCTTCTCCTCTCACGGTTTGACAGTCACTTAGCAAGTTTTAGGAATGCCTAAATACATGCCTTACTTGTCCAAATAAGATTACACCACTGCAGGTGTGTAGTTTTTACGGATTCAAAGAGAATCCAGAAAATCTTATTATTTTAAATATTGCTAGTACTTTAAAACATTCACATTCTATCGATTACATATAATTTCAACATATACATATAATGTTGGTCCTTCGGTTAAATAGTTATTGAGTTATATCTCCGATATAAATGGTTTACGAGGTCAAGAAGTTTAACTAAAACTTACCTAGTGATTCCGTGATGTCTCCTAGAACGTGAAACATGTAACTCAAGGTGTCGGACCTTACATGTTATCAGCCTAACGGTAGGTATAAAGTGAAAAGGCCAGAAAGGTATTACTTTTAGTGAATGGGTACTGTCGGGTGTCCAAGCGATGAAATGTGCTTTGATTTAGCCGCTTATAATGTGGTGTGTAATTTTCTCTCCCCCTATTTCTTCCCTTTATTGTGTATTCCATTTTTTTATGTATACTAAGAAAAACAACACTAAGTAAATAATATAAAACGTACATACATATACTTTTGCTTCTTCTGAAATTATACAATACGGCTGCCATGTTGATGATATAGATTATATGGCTTCAACTCATCAGCATCAGCTAAGGACGGATCGTTTCGTCCGAGGCCAAAGCAACTTAAGTTTCAGTAAATTGTTGAGGACATCGACGTTAATAGAGATGTTAAACATGAATCACGAATTATAATGCGAGTTCGTTATAACGTAGTCATAGGTGGTTAAGTCCAAAAATTTATGTAATTAAGCACTTGCGTAAATTCTTGTTGCGTTAAGTAAACTTAAATAAAATAAAGTTCAAACAGCCCCCGGCCTCGGCCGCTTTAATATCAAAATAATCGTTTATTTAGTGCCGTAAAAACCAACCCTTGTTGCCATCAACGGGAGAAACAAAACAAAGCAGTGCGAAATAAGCAAGTCTAAACCGGTAATTACTCGAGTGCTTCTAAAGATGTAGGCTTTAAATCTAGGTATTTGGGTCAGGTGAACTCGGTTCTTGGGGGGTCTTGAAAGATTCTATGTGTATATTTCAGTAATGTGCAGTATAATAGAAATACTATTTTCGATGTTTGTATTTTAATTTAACTATTACAAGTATAACATTTTCATTTAAGTTTAATAAGTTGCAATACCAAGTTTCATAAACATCACTTCGATACGTGGCTCTATTTTACACGACAAGTGCTACTATTTGGAAGCCTCGAGAAGTGGGTCTATCGCTTCCTTCTCGGCCAGCAACACACTGAGGATGCCCCTTGCTGTTCTTAATGTCTTACTGTTAGATAGCCTGTGACCCGATTAACACGCACAAAAGTATTTAAGTGTTAATAGACATGTGATAAAATGGTTAACGTATGGTAACATCTCACTGACATATTAGTGGATCTATGAAAGTCTCTTCTTATAATTGAGGAAATGTAAAACGTTACTCCACCGTGCTGATTCAGTACAAATTGGAGTTAAAGGCACATTTAAAGTTTAAGTTTTCAACATGACCTAACGCAGCTATCTAACGGTAAAGATGTAAGCGGAAAGTGATCATAATTTTTTTCTGAATCATTTCACCTGTGTTGTTGTCGTTTTTTAAAACTATATGATAAGCGCATTTACATTATCCATAAGTTGCTAAATTTCTATGAAATCATCAAGCTCATATTAAACTTTAGCAATTACAACTTTGTTACCGGTAAATATTATGCTCAACTTTTCAATTAACTATGTTCCTCGTTCCTTAATTTTCCGTCAAATTTTCATAAAGGCTCTTTATATTGTCCAAAGTATTAACAATTAATGATACCTCTGAATATTAAGTTGGCGTACACCGAGTTTGGTCGTGATGATAGTGGTGCAAACACAAAACTTATTTACTATTTTAAATAATAATACACTGTTGTATTATTATTAGAGGCCGTATCATCAAATTACCTTTAATTATTAAGTTAATCAGCAATTTACATGTAGTTCACTTGTATAATTATGTATAAGTTTTTAAATATTAACTCATTTCACTCTTAAACTCTTTCAAACTTCTTTCAAAATTCAGACAATAAAAAAAAATCACTACAATATACGTTAAGATTGTACTGAAGTAAAATTCACGGGTTTTAAATTTTATCGACATCACTTGAAAGCTTAGTGAGGTTTTGCCTTCAAAAGCGACTATTGCAAGCTGCGATGAAAAGCGCTCGAATGTTCGTCTTTTGTCAAGCCGTTGAAGAATTTTTAACGTTCGCTTAAAAGAAATGTTGGTAGATTGTGAATGGACCTACAAACAATGATAAAATGGATGCAAAAATAATGAGGCGTGGCAATTAAATTTGACTAAAGTAAACTGGCTTAACTTTATTTTAGCTTCCAAATCGTTTCCAGAGGAATCTGACTTTAATTAAAGTACACTTCTTTATTTTTTAGAACTTATATCATTTTTGAAATATCTATTCTTTCGATGAAGCGTGCCACCTTGGATAAACGTATGTAGCAGACATACATAATAATCTCCAAAGAACTGTGAATTATGCCGTCCCAAGCAGCGTAGTAACGAAAACACTTCTTTTTCGTTGTAAATTAAAGTCCACAACTTACGATGAATTTATAAATGTACGATTTTAAACGTATGTTATCGTAAATAGTAATAATAATGTTACAAACTACTGCACATTTTCGTGCCGACAGATCTTGATTCACAGTTAAGGTTTAAGTTTACTGAATAAACATAAATAATTTATAAAATGGCCGATAACAATAGGTATTGTATTGAGTGCAGTTACTAGCTGTTTACGTAAATCGTTTTTCTGTGATAATTATTACGTCACTCATGTCATAAGATTGTTCTGGACGCGGTGGTTTAAGTTTTTCTCACACGACAGAGTGACAGATACACAACATTTCCAAAAACTGCTGATTTGTTCCCGACATTAATAATATTGATCGAATCCTTAATAAAAATAAAACAAAATTCGTACTCACGTACCCTGTAATGCCAACTTTATTATTAGTATTTGATTACATCACACGAGTACGTACTAGCGCCAATAAATTCAAGCTAAAATACTTGCATAAAGCTGGTATACAATGTCGACAATGTTCATAAAGATCTCCAATCACGACGGAAAAGCCGAGAAAATTGGAGCGCTCTTTGTGAAACATCAGCCAACAAGTACTTACTGGGGTTCGTTTGGAGTGAACACGCCTTGCGGCGGTTCGTTTGCTCATTTATCTGATATTTACGAGTACCCAATGACCAGCTAGCCACCGCTCGCGATGCCCTCGAGCTCCATTTGATAGTACTAATTGAAGTTACTTGTACAGTTAGGGATCTTGTTAATGCTAAAATATTTCGATCAGTTTGTTTGGTGTTTCGATATTGTTACGCAATACGAGCCGCCGAATTGTAGACCGCCATACCGCGAGGGAAGCAGTAGTGATGCTGTGATAATTAGCTTTGTCTTTGTCTAATAAAATCTCTAATAAATGCAGAGGTGATTAATAACATTACTTATCTCATGTTCCAGCATTTGGACAATTGTGGGCTGTCTAGATGGTGATCAATTTTATAGTATGCGTACAATAAACGCTTAGTTTAATTTTAAAATCAACTTGTTACAAACTATGATCTGCTGAGAAAGGTATCGCATCAGGTTCTAACAATTTTGATGTGATGTTAACATGTACAGTGAAATATCATCACATCCATAACAGCTGACGCTGATTAAATGGTATTTTTATTTTCTTTATTGTATTTGACTGTATATTTACTCGGTAATGGGTGGCAGACTTGTACTGGTATTCATTACGTCATATCCGAACCTGGCTTTTACGCGCCTGTCATGTAGGGCATAAGATGAATGAAGATGGATGTTTAAATAAACATAACGATTCACACGATACTTAGCTAGCTTAGTTAGCTGTAACATGAACCACCACCGGCGGTATTCCCACGGTGCTTCGAAGAGGACCTTCAAGAAGCGGGTTTATCGCTGCGTTCGCGGCCGGCAACGCGTCGTGACTCCTCTGGTGTTGTTAATGTCTATGGGAAACGGTTAACACTTACAATCATGTGGACTGCCTGTTCGTTTACCTGTTTATCACATAAAAACATACATTCAAGTATTATATAACTGAACACGAGTAACTGGTTCTTCAAAAGATTACGTTTATGTGAAGTGTGAAATATATACGACTATTGTACATAATTATATTTATATTATTTAGAAATGGACTTTATTTATTTATTTACTATTAATGCACACACAGAAACAATTCACAGGAAAATTAAATTAAATTAACAGTAAACAGGTAGGTCGCCTACACGGTAGAGTCAACTCTGTATTTCAGATTTATAAAGATCATAAATTGTAACGAATGTCTAATTTGTCTGCGAAGAACGCAATTGATTATTAAGTACTTAAAATAAAAAAGGAAAAGTATACTCAGGTACCCCGTTACAGGAGCAAGGGCCCTCCACTCGAGATCCCCACTCGGCCATATCGAGAGGTTTGAGTTATCTTAAAAATTTGGAATAATTCACCGGCTTTAGGTGATTTGGGGGTTGATAATTGGAATAACTCTTCTCTCTCGTATAAGATTAATAATTTTATATATTTAAATAGAGCCTCTAACCCAATTAGTAGTAACTCGAACAAAGGCTTTGATTTCCGGTAAGGGTAGAATTTATATAATTTAACATTTACGAGTACATTTTATATATATCGCTATATTATGTTCAAACTTCAATAACCGTGATGTATGCAAATAAAATGATCCAAAGATATATGTCTAATTTCTATTATACACAGGTATTATAAATAATCAATACCCTCTCGTTTCGCTTCACATTTGGATTGTAATTGCAATGAAAGGGCTCAGCTTGACATCCACAATACCAATATCAACAACTCCATAAAATACACTAGGAATGGATGCAAAACACTTATTTGGACATTTTGTTAAAGTCGTGTTTCCTCGTTTTTCCAACTTAAGGGTCGACATTTAGAATCTGGCAGGTTTTTGAGGATACATCATATCTTTAAATTGTTATATAATATTTTCGATGCTGATAATAATGATGGTGATTTGGGCCCAATTTTTGTTGACACTTTATCAAAGAATAGATTTTTCTAAAAATGTTGATTATCAATTGACTGACATCTCACTACACTTGGCTGGTTACTCGTGCAGTTTATGTGACAGATAAATCTCTCTCGGGTCATAGGTATTGGTAATGTCATATTTGCGCATGTCTGCCTCCCCCGCTACACAAGGAATCCTAATGCCTGCGGTGTATGTCTGCGAGCATTTATCTATTTATATATAAATACGAGAAGACTCACTGCTACACTGTTTGATGTCTGGGGACGTCACTCTCCCCGCACACTCCCCTGCACTCCCGACCTGCCTACATATTCCCATGGCCCACTATATGAAACAGTTCGGCTGTCACATAGGTTAGACAGCGTAACCCATTCGAAATGAGGCGAACTGAATTTCATGGCAAAGTAACGTTATTAGCAAAGATCCAATATCTATATAACAACTTGGAAGGCACTTGACGGTACTTTGAACGTAAAATGCTACGACAAACGACAATGTTAACTAGGAAGCTGTAAGTATAACGTGTTGTCAGTATAACGTTAGTATTTGTTTTAAATCGTTGAATCATTTGGAACTGAGCAGTACTACAGTTTAATCACGGAGCTTAAGGAAATCGTTATCTGAGCATCCAACTGACATTCGATCACTTTGTGCCCCAGCATCGAATTCCTGATGATCATCAGCATTATTTTCATGTCATCGTAAATTTCACGCCATATCCCAAAAGATCTGCTAATTTTGAATTAGTACTTAGGATATGTCCAAGTGTATATTCGTAATGTAGATAAGGAAATATTTATTGCATGACGAATATACAATACTAGTACGCATTTGTATATATATATATATATATATATATATATACGTAATATTTCTAGTCACATAACTATCCTATACAAACAAGAAACAAGTCAAATTGACAACAGATTCAACTATCAACAATAAATAAACCACCACAATTCACAGCATCTTCGTTATTCACCGCTGCCATTGCGAAATATCTTTATTGGGATAGTTCCTTTCGAGCACAGCAACGTGAGTTCCGGGAAAATTTCCAGCAACATTTCTGGGGAAAAAACCCATTTCTGCAATCGTTACTTACGCTTTAAGAAGCTTTGCCTCTTGGAAATGTTTTTCAGTTTATTGCACAGGTACGAGACTCCAGTTTTGTGCAGCGGAATTCTGAACGAGAACCATTAAAATTTCTGCAGTAAATCTCGCTTCATATAACAGTATTCATACGTCTATTGATTCCTAACAGTTACCAGACTGAGTTTTATGTCGTAATCGTTTATTAGAAGTACACTAAGAAGACAAATTACCTTACGTCTGCGTTCATCAATTGAAGTTAAAACTATTTCTGTAACGTACATAAGGATGGGATGATAGAAGCATTTGTGACAGTGAACGAGAAATTCATTTAGTTCAATCCCACTCAGCTCTTCAATTAAATTTATTATAATTCATCTATAGAAAACAACAATGAATACCGTCAAAAACATGTTTGTCACCAACATGTGTTTCGCTCCGAAACGGAGCGTCATCAGGGTGAGTACACTCTACGAGTGTTAACCGAGAGTCTTGTCGGTATGTTTGTTGGTATATACTTTTATTTATCATAACTGCATGTGTTATATGCATGTATAGAAGTATATACCATCATACATTGCACTTGCGGATTATTGCAAAGTAAATTAATACTAATTTAATAACAAAGTATTTCCGCAAAGTAACGCCTGATACTATCAACTGTGAGGCTTTTTAGACAGTTAGAGCTATTTCAAAGAAAAATTGTTCTGCTGTTAATAAAACGATGGCGTGTATTAATGGTAAGCGACCAACACGTTTAAAATGTTGATGTGGTCTCGAGCTGGATATGTTACTGATGGTAAAGTTTCATGAGCACCTCAGTGCTTTAAAGGGGACATGAGTTTGTAACTCCCGGCCGATATCATTAAGTAGCACACGTTTATTCACCCAGATGATAGATTTTGTAATAGGTGACAACTTTCTAAGTACCTTAACTTTCTTAAAAGTCTTCCTCATTTCAGTGACCCGTCATTTTGTTTTAAGTCGTACCATGAAATAAAGTAGAAGTTGAATATTAATAAACGCGGGTTCGAAATGTAGACACTAGAATTCCGAAGCCAGTACATTAGCTTTTAAACAAACAAAGACAATGGAAATTGGTTCAATAGTACTGTTTTAATAAGCGGAGTCGCTATCCACTGAGCCTTTTGAGACGGAGCTATCTTCAGATCAAGAGTCTCAAGATATTCAAATGAAGGACTCTGGAGTTTAGAATACAGTTTATGTAACTTACCTTTGACCTTTCTTTATAACAAGTGTCCTTTTCTTAACCTTAATTATTACTGTATTTTTCGCTTCCTTTATTAATTACTGAGAAAATTTAAGTACTGTTAGGACAATACGGTATTTTTGTTTGACAAGTCTGCTCTCAAACAACTCAACATTTCAGTGTATTGATAGATTTCGTGTTTTAGAGGAGTTTTTAAAGGTTATATTTGTGATGGGCCTTAAATAGTGGCTTACTCTAGAGTCTAGACTAACTTTATTTAAAGGAAGTCATTAGTTTATGTGCCATTACGACACTAGCCCCAAAGTTACGCAGGTATGCAAAGTGTGTTAATCTGTACATGGCCAGCTTGCTTACCCTCCCCACAGTGCGAGGGACACGATTACAAACCAAACCCCAAATGTAATTTAATGCCAGCAATCTCAAATTAAGCAAATTTGTCACATTTTTGTCAAATTCAGAGAATACAGATGTCTAGAAAAAAAAAACCGCCCAATAAACAACTCTAATGCATGAATTTGTAAAAATAAAAGGTAGTCGTACGCACATGTTTTGAAGTGAGTACACACGGTATAGAGACTAAAATTGAAAATCCTGGGCTATTTCTGCTGCTTTCAAATCAGTAAAAAATATAATTAATTTTCTATTTAACGCACTACCGATCGTACATGGCATCTGACGTGCCACACTTCGTTACAGTGAACCGCATTCTTCGTGATTGTAGTTTTTACTAGTAAATTTTATAAGCTAATTGATTCATAGTGATAACGTAATGAATCAATAACCGGTTCAATTAGTGAATTAACTGTTTTTTACAATGTTAACGTATAACGGGATCGTCAGTACAAAAATATTTAAAGTCTGAAAAGAAAACTTAAGTTCATCTTAAGTTCATTCAACTGTATACTACAATATTTTTTTATTTTGTATTCTATTTTGTGCGATTTATTTAAAATTATATTATCAGTGAAAATAAATGTAATTCGCAATTTTGAGTCACGTACTATTTGTTCTCCTAGGTTCATGATTTAACTTTAATGTTTGTATTTTAAATAAAATTGAGTAAACAGATATTTAAAAAGAAAACAGAACCAGTTATAAAAAAAAAATTCTCTTCCTTAAAAGTGGTCCTAAAAATTTCCGTCATAGTCGCTCAAATTAAAAAATCGAATGAATTAATGAAATGAATGAATTAAATAATATTTATTCGAAGTTGGTTTTAACAAACACTCAAACTACGCCATTGATTCAACAAATCCCTACCGTGAGTGGTCCCGGAAAAAGAAGCGGCAAGGAACTCCCGAGGAGTTTTTTTTCCCACTTGCAGTTATAGAACGCACTTATGGTTACATATTAAACTTATTTTCAAGCAGTTTTATCTTTACAATAATCATCAAGTTTGTAATGACCTTTCCGCATAAGAATGCTTTTATCCTTATATCATTAATTATTTTTTTAAGAATGAAATCCGTAACGGAACATATTCAAATACGCCGCTTTTATTGGCTGAGCCAATTAAAAACGGCGGGCGAGGGATTTAATTTATCCATTTGGCACGCGTCAATATAATCCCACATTGTCAGGTGGTTATAACCCCTGACCCGGTTAACTGAACAAAGGTTGCAGTCCACGGACACAAGAGTATAGAACATACGCCATTTCTTTTTTGTATTCAGACGAACTAGCACCTGGTGTTTTAGTGAGGATGATAAATCACAATGTTACATTGTTTTCCAAAGCTGTCATTTATAATGCTCAAGGTTAACGTTAATAGCGTTATACACATGGCAGTGTGAATGCCAAGTCCAGAAAATTAAAGAGTCTCTAAAGGTTTATAGATTTCAAATCCCTCATCGGTGAATCTAACAAAGCACACACCCTGAATATCAAACCTGGCCGTTTTCCAAATTGATATTTTTTGTATGAATGTGATCCGCTGTCATATATTTCATCTACGTATATGTCCTATTATGTACAGTTTATTTATAAAACCTTGACGGGATATAAAGTTACATACATATTTATATATACCTCACAACGTATTATGGCATTTGAAAGATAAAATAAATAAACAGCGTTGAAGGCATTTTCTTTAACATAAAATTGTTTTATTTATATCATAACAAAGAGATTTTATTTCACTGGTTGTTTGTGGAAATATTATGTCCACCCAAATTATTCCCTCAGTAATAAAGCCAGGGGTCGAGCAAACAAATTTAGGTTAGTGTCAACCTAGATAAACCACCCTGAAGTCTGATATAAACCTAATGTGCTCGCCCTAGTTGCGAAACACGCCTCTGTTTAAATGCGTAAATAAAGTAAATGAATTAATTAAATTTTATAGAAACTTCTCTTAATAGGATTCATTGAATGAATCCAATGAAAAACGCCTTATTTAGTAACTTTGGCCGTATTGGGGCGGCCTGAATACTCCCCCCGATCCCATGTTGGCAGAACAGAATATCGGAAGAGGCGACAGAAGCCAGCCTGCTTGGTAGTAGAGCTTCGCGTAAGGATTATATTATCAGTATTATTATTAATATTATTGTTGGTATTATTATTTTTCCGTGAAGACGGCCAAGCTAACTATCACCCTCCTGCTTGATTCAGCCGTCAAACGACTCGTCGTGTTCCGGCTGGGGGCTTGAGAGACAGTTCCTTCTTTCTTTTCATTTCCTGGTCGACAACGCATCAGTATCATACGGTGACGGTGACCATTTACCATCAGGTGGCTCTTCTGCTCATTTGTCGGCTATTTGCATTAAAAAAAACTAGCTTGTACCAGCTTTGCTGGTAAATATTGGCAAAAAAAATTATCATGAGGAATACAAAACTATGTTATAAAAGTTTCACATTATTGAAACTAAATTTGAAATTATACGAAATATAATACCATACTTATATATATAATAAAGTATACTTTATAAAGAAACATATACGACAATCCAGCCCTACAGCCTCAGGACACAAAATCTACGCCTGAACAAACATATAATACGGAGCCCTGTATCATGCAAGATCATTTTATAATATCATCGGATTTTTTGTATTAAAAAAAAAAGAAAAAAACTTGCCCACTCACGTACACTCCTATTCTCTGTGGCGTGGACACAACAGTTTTTTTACGTTTTCTACGGACGGAACTGGAATTAAGAACATAAAATACATCTCATCTTTGAATAAACGAAAGAGAAAAAAAATGAAATCGATTTTAGTATAAGCGGCCAGAAAATTTATTGATACATTAGGCTGATGAGATGCGGTACGTCTCGTTCACAAATTTTTTGTCACGGATTTGTTTCACAGATTATCCTGGTGTTGGCGTTTCTGTCACGAAACTGGTAAGTTTATGTGCAAATAAATTGTCGTTTAGCCCGGTCACGATCCTTGGCCGCTTTCAAACAATATGCCGATGGTGACTTTATGAAAGTATTATGGCTTTGAGCTATAAAGATGAAAGTACTTTATTTTTCTTCTATTTTCATGAAATATCCACGCGACTCATTGCGGGCTGTATAATATACTTTTAAAAAGAAGCTCAAAAATTAAATAACCTTACAATATCACCAACATGAATAAAATCAGTTTTTGACGGTCGATAACTTCACTTCTGAATACTACAAAGGTTTGGCAAAGTTATCGGTGCGCACTTTAATCGCGATAACTGTTTGGGACTCATATCTATCATATCGGCTTTACGTAACTGATGAGAATGTAATTGTCTCGCGTGCTTGACTTAGTACTCGACACACTTCATTAAATCAAGTGCAATTACCGATTTTGATCCGAAACAGATAATCATATAGTACCTTATTTGCGTAACGAAGCGAAAATAAACATGATTATTCGTAAACCTATGATTAAATCAATCGTCGATGTTATGTTATTTTATCAAGTTTATTTTAATCTATTTTGAATACAACATGGACTTAAAATATCTTTTAATTGTTATTAATGTGAAAAGTCGTTTATGTAACGAACAATAAAAAGTTACTGCACTTTTGTAACTGGTACTATGAACGCGCTAAAAACTTGTTACGAGTAATCGTCGGGGAAATTTGACCCACGTCAAAAGCGAATGGAGTGCCAATATATTCCATTATAATGAGGTCGGTATTCTTTCATTTATTTTATTTAAATTTTTAATACCGGAGCCATTTTTGTTTTTTTTTTTATAATAATTAATCTTTTTTTTTAATTATTATGTCAACTCCTTATCTTGAGTTTTTGGAAAAATATTATTAGACCGTATATATTTATTATACTGAATATATTTGCACGTCGGTATTAGTGAAGAAGATTTTTTTTGAAACCGGCAATTTTAATAAATCAAAAATTTCTACCTGTTGTAAGTTACATACATTTTATCATTATGTAAGCAACATTAAGCAATACGAAATTTTCACCGCTAACCTTTTAAAACTTGTGCTGCAGTCAAGAATTCGGTGTTTTTATTGAATACCTCACAACACGCGATCTACCATACCTAGTTTCGTGGTAAATTATAGTTATTTTCGCCAATTAAATGAGCTGCTATGCAAATTGTAACGCTACTGGGAAATCAAATAATCGGTTGGGCTACTTTTATGCCCATTTTTTTGTTATGAGTAACGACGGAGCTTTGGTCAACAGATATTAATAATTATGTAGTAACTCACCTTTGCTTCGCTTCAGAAAAATAATCACCAAAAGTAATTATACACAAAACAATTATAGCTAGTCGTTTTTATCAGGCACTTCGTGAATTTTCTACGTTTACCTCAAAACTCTGGTAAAACACTCTATTGGTATAAAGTGTATGAAATTTTGTGCAGTATTTTTTTTAATTATTGCATTTATGCAAACAGTTTCAGAAACTGTTTTGTACCGTTCAGTGATAATAAAAATACTATTCAAAACTTTGTATTCGCTGAGTTTCTAGTAGCAAAGTCAAAAAAGTAAGTAATTTGTTTATTAAAAAATGTGATAGTAAATAAATGTATATTATTTTCTCAAAGATTTTGCTAAGGGCTGGTAAGATCGAAATGGGCCTAAAATTGGTGAGGTCACCCTTATCACCAGCTTTAGAAAGAGAAATTATTTTACCATGCTTCATTAGATTGGGAAGCTACCATCTTCGATACATCTATTAAAA
>DWPT01000900.1:0-20984 GCA_018251895.1 Agathymus mariae mariae
ACTGTATTTTTATGATCAAGTGGAAAATAGGGGGTCCACTTGACGTGATCTTGCTCAGATACATTATTTCGGATGCACATGTGCTATAATTATGTCATGTATTCAATTACTATATTCAATTAGTCAAGCCAAACGAAGTCGGGGCGAGCCCCTAGTTCTGCTATAAAGTGTTTTAACTACTTTTAAATATTTCGGCAAACAATGAAACCACAAATCCTACCCTACTACACACACTACTACTACAACCATTTAATAATCAGTTGCGTAGTAACCCAATATTATCCAGACTATTGCAGGTGAAATGCATGCTAGTAAAGTTTATACAGATATCGTTTGAAAGCTCAGTACTAATTTAAGTCCAGCGTATGTCTCCAGTAATCGACACCATTTAGATCATGAGATCTCCGAATCGAGCTAATTTCTGACTGAAACATGTAAATAAAATAGGTTTCTCTTACCTTTTTGCAGTAATTGAACACTATTTACTTACTTCCTCGAGACAAAAAAAATGTTAGCATGTCTACAATCGCTCGTATTTTACCTAGTAATGGTACGATGACTCATTTAAACAAATCACATTCATCGTGTACTTGGGAGTGCAGTTCAGTGGAAGCACAATTACATCGACTGCGAGTTTGCCGTATTTCCAATACTGAGAGTTTGTACGATATTCGATTATTACTCGTACTATTGATATTAAAAATTTACAACACTGTTTAAATTATATGTAATTCGTTGAAGCAATTACTTTTATAATAATATAATAATTATATGTTTGGTGTCTTGAATAATATCAAGAGCAATACCCAACAAAAAATATTTTTATTATCATTATCTAGGTATTCCTAATATATTATCGCTTGGGTGAAGAATCAGCGCGGGGAAACCTACACGTTTGGGGATTACCTATTATATTTCAAAAGGTTGATTAACTCTACCAATACGAAGTTGGAATTTTAGCCTCGGAGACCTGTGGCTAGCAGTGGAACAAATATGGGATGAAAAGCGCAGAGACCTGAATTTAATTTTAAAAGCACAACATTATTTAAAAAAATTCTAATAACTTCTTAAAAATTCGAATTTTCCTAACAAATTCGGAAATTAATATGATCTCACTTTTACATTTCAGTACCAATATGAAAATCCTGTCACACAGTAAAAATATTTGTTAAAGAAATATGAATTCATTTTTATTAAAAGCGTTGCTGTAAGATTCTTTTCAGCAGACATAATGTTTATCGTCCTTTTAAAATTAACTGTCTAGAAAGTTTCACTCTTGGGAAATAGAAATGTACATATGCCTGTAATAACGGCCTCTAGACACCAAGTCAAACACAGCGAGACAGCAGACGTATGGGAAGATATTTTTAAATAAACTATCATTCAATTAATCTCTAATTCATAACTTACTCGTACTTGTCTGTGATAAAATAACCTTATAAAGATTTATAAGGATACTGCAGTATATATAGTACACATTTAAGACATTTGCCAAATATATGACAACAATAACAAAAGATCAATCATAATAAAATAATGAAAGAAATTACAGAATAAGTGGATAAAAGATACAAGAAATTATAACATAAATTTACCAAGGCAAATTATAAAAGTTACAAATCATACGAGTACTAAAATGTTAGATATAAAAACATACCCAAATATAATATTAACCCACCGCCATTAACACCAATTAATCCGGCACGCTTTGTACAACATCTATACTGTAGGTATAATAAAATTGTAATGGTCCAAATCTTTATGTTAATATTGATTGAACTCTTGCACGTAAGTAAGCTTTTTTGACGATGTAAAGACCTGCACATATTTTGGAGCTTTTTTTTGTCTATCTATCCACGTATAAGACTAAACTAGTAAACGGGTTTCGATGATTGTTATTCTATTTGGAACTTATATTATAAGTCATGAAAGATCTAGGAAACTTTTATTTTTTGAGAAATATATTCCGGTGACCTTTTCTTAGGCATAACGAGAGCGTGATAAATAATTACGTTTGCATCGACATTTACCAAATCCTATAGTTATCAAACTGTTTTCTTTGTTTACTCTTTATGAAAATACTTTAACATTTTCTAAAATCTTACTGGCATTCTCTACATATGAACCGAAGTGACCGACTCGTTTAGTCTAGTAAGCATGTATAACCACAGATGTTTACATTTTTGCAATATAATGGTCGTACCTACCGCGAGCCTTAATGTAGGCGACATTTTATAACATAAATCATCTAATACCTAAAAATCATAGTTTCTCAAACTCATAAGACTGGTTTTAGTTATATTTAGCGGACATTGAACTTGCTTAAAATTGTATTCCTGATTTGACTCATATCATATTTTACAAAAGCTGTAGAAGACATTTTTATAGTACTAGTTTTAGGATAAACCTTACCTTCACAGATAGCAACTACACCCCAACCACATGTTACCAGTTTTTATCAGGTGTAATTAAAAATACATGCAAGCAGTACCAAATGACTTACAGCGCGGGGCTTATAGCAAATTCTATCAAGCGGCCCTTTGTTTGTTTTAAGTTATCAAGTTCGCGGTAGTAAAACAGACAAAACTCTTACAAACTTCTCTGGATTTAATTTAGGCAGAGTTAGAAACAATACTATCAATATCGACTTCTCTGAACAAATCATACTCAATATTCATTAACGTGAGATTCAGACAGTCTTGACCCGTCGTATTCCTTAACTCATTTTTTACCTGTTTTAGTGTTGAGAAAGAACGTTCACCACAGCAGTTGGTGATCATGCACTCACTTTTAGAAATTAACTAAAATGAAAAATTATAGTCACTCATATTAATACCAACTCTTTCGTGGTAAGTAATGTAACCTATACCGATTTAAAAAAATATTTTGACGTTACCCATCACCGGCTAGGAAGATCAAGAGATACTACAATACAATTATGATTCACATGCATTCAGTTTACATCTCAAAAAAAACATATTCAAATAGAAAAATCTCGTACGAAAATTAAAACAAGATTCTGATGCGGTACACGCCTTACACCATCGGTTGCAGACCCCAACTAGAATCCCCACAGCTAAATACTTATTACTAGCGGTCCCGGCAGGGGCGCAACACATTTCTATTAATATTTTATGAATTGAACGTGCAATGTTTAAACTACACTCCACCTAACGCGGTTTCGCCGAAGCTCTCTGGCTGCCACTGCGACGCTTTGTTCCTTTAAATATAGTAGCCCTGTTCTGAAACTAGAATTAATAATATTTTATAAAAATGACTTCATACTATACAGTACAAAACAAATCCTTCATCCAAGGGTCTGCAATAGTCTCAAAAACAACTACATTAATTTTCATGCAGGTTTTAATCAATAGATAGCAATGCCATTTTAATATATATTTAAAATAACATATTCTTTTACAGAGTTTTTTTTATTTAAATCTAGGTGTTGACTGTTGTAGAATCGATGATCCTATAGTCCTACTAAGAGAGATCTTACCAGTCGATCGGGAGTCTTGGGTTCGATTTTTAGAGATTAGAGTTCGCTAGCGAGTTATCTACGTTTGCAAGTTCTCAATTCTATATGCCACCTACAACACAAGTAATCCTAGTGCAGAGGATATAAGAGTGTGAACGTTTATTTACTTATTTTAACTCTTCACTACAAATTTGCTAGTGCTAGTATATATATAGATTGGTTATCAAAGTATCTTTTAGTTGCATTGCACGAAAAAAATAAAATCGCTCCCCCGTAACTCCACATGCATGTGATTTAACAGATAACGGGTATTAGGATTAAAAGCCAGGTAATTCATGGTGTTTACGTACCGTCACCCCACGTCGCAGACCCATCGCCCCAGTGGCGCAGACCCATCAGCCCGAGGCGCGATATCGGAGGCTACAGGCTGCATGAAATTACGTAAGCCTCTCTACAATTTTTCAATCGTGTATCGCTCGGAGCGCAAACGCCTCTGCCGCTCCCCAAATTGAAAATGTTTAGTAGTAATCTGCATGACGATGAATTTCTAAGCGATTTGCGTACTTCAGATCTTGTCCTATGATATAATATTTAGATACACAATCATAGTTCAAAAATAAGTTGCTGATTCCATGTAGTTAATATTACTTGGTAAAAGAACAGTCGTGGAGACAACTTTACAAAGTTACTACTTTTACTAGTAGTACAAAGTTTCGTTGGTCACTGAAGGAGAAAGCCAGAATTATAAGTTCCACTAATAAACTTATCTTAATTATTTCCATATTCGGAAATTTAACGATTGAGTAATGTTATAACAGAAGATAATAATAATAAATATTTTTTTGGCGCTCACAGTAACTGCCGCAACATATTGGCTGAATCGGTAATAATTCAAAGTTATTATCAATTATTTTTCAACAAATATATAAAATAAGCTATTATTATTATTGAATTAATAATATTAAGCTGTTAAATTAAATAAATATTAACGAATACCTACTTTAAGATGACCTGAAACATTAATAATAATAATGAATACACAACTTCATGCAGTCCCAACGAAACGTTATTTCAAACTTAAAGTTAAAATCCATTTATTCACTTATTTTATGCACAATTAAATTACCACAGTAAACAAACTACGCATGATTTTTTTTACAAGAGTACTCTTATTCCTGATCAGAAATTTCTTCCAGTAGGCCCAAAAAGTGAAAGGGTTAGACAAACTTAGTGAGTACCTAAATAATAATATATTGAAAACACAAAAATGATATACATATTTAAATATCATTGTCATCAAACGTTACCTAAGTAAAAATCTGGGGCGCATTGTTTCACTACCTAGTAAATTAATATTTTTAAAATAGGAAAATGTACAACATTCATGATTTATTACGACGAAGTTAAAACACTGAATTAAACACAAAATCTTGACAAAAATTTTCCTTATTTGTTGTCTCACTAAAAACCTTCATTTTAAGAGAATTGCTATCTTGCTACAAAACGGTCCCATTTTTTTTATAAACAAATAACAATTTTCATAATGGACACCTCATTTTTCAGTCTTAATTTCCCGGCCCCTTACAGTGGCACGACTTGTGAAAAGATTGATATATTCACTCTTTTCATTAGGTGAAATGATTAATCGTAATCTTCACCCCATTGTTTTTACTAGTCTCTCTTGTAAGGTTAAAAATAATATTTCTGTTAATGTCAATTATTCGTTTTACGGTATTAAAGATTTCATAGTTTTCAAAGACAAATGTTTTATTTAGTAATTTTGACCTTTATTTTCTTCGTGACATCTAAAATACATATGTAGAACCCAAATTTTGTAATTGTATTGTAATAATTAATAATGTAATGTTCAAAAAACATTGAAATTCAAAATAATAATCTAATAAACCTTGTGAAATAAAAACATGTAATTAACATATTTACGAATACCATAGGATATTATATTGAGACAAATATTTATATGTGTATTTTATTTAAATGTATTAACAGGTAAAAACGTATTTAATTTATAAAACACAGTGACTTTATGACCAATAAAAAAAATACGATCTATCTAACGGTAAACTATAGGTAAAGGTAGTGTCCTTGCAATATATCACGCAGAAATTCCAATATCAGTCTCGTGTTAGCTAAAGTTCAATGGTGTGAAAAGCATATGTTTACAGCTGACAGGATATATTGTCCGAAAGCAAATTTATGGATAAAACTATATAATAAAGAAGCATATCGATGAACTATAATCTAAATGTGTGTACTTTTCTTATAATATGTATAATACTCGCCGACAATAAATATCACAATAAAATAAAATTGTAAAAAAAATTTAAATCATGAAATATAACTGGATTTAATTTCAATATTGTTTCGCTTCATTTGTCTTAGAAGACAACGTGACGATGTTGTCATCGGTGTTGTAGATATTCATGGCCAGTGAATATATTTCATTAGGTGGCTGCCATTTGTCGGCTGCAAATACAAAGAAATGACATTTTACTTGAGGTTTACAACAGATGTCGTTGTTTGGCAAAAATGAACACTTTTCAATTTTTCTTCATTTTAACATTACTTTTGCTTTATTACCTGTAGCAACCTTGCCATTTAAGTCCATTCCATATTATGACAAAGGATTCTTCATGACGATTGATAATTACTTAGCCAGTGGACAAGAAATATAAACACTGACGTGAAATTAACTCGACGACCTTGGTTTGGTTATTTAGTTGGTGCTCCTACCTGTCGCGCAATGGGTTCATTTATATTAAACTAGAGACAAATTACTTTCGGGTATTGGTTATCTATAATCAAATGATTGATATATCTTAACATAAAACTTTAAAAAAACTCCTCGGGAATTTCTTGCCGCTTCTTCTTCCGAGACCACTCACGGTAGGGATTTGTTGAAGCGATGGCGTAGTTTGACGTTCGAAAAGTGTTTGCAAAAACTAACTTCGAATAAATATTATTTCATTTCATTTCATTTCATATTATCGCCATCCATAACCACCCACAATACAAAGGTTCAAGCTTTGCAAAGGAAAAAGCAAGAAACGTATGTAAGTTTATATATATTTATTTATTATTTCTTAAGCGTACTTAGATATAACAAACATGCATATAGTTGTGGTGATAAAGAACCTCAGCTTGACCATAACTTTATGACTTAACTTGAATTGATTTAGTAATTCCAATTTATTTTGGGTCGGACCATAATATAATCCTTCCCTCATTAATTTTAAGGATTACGTTCACTGAGTTGTTTTGAGAACGGTTTAAAAATAACTATAAAGCTTTTAGAAATATTTCTGATTCTACTTAGAGCAAAATATGTGAACTTTATTTTTAATTCTTGACTCCACTAACATCAAAGTTGTTAGCGAATAATTAAAAGAGTTTATTCCTTGAAAATATGGTACGTAAATTAAAACGTTCGTTAATTAGACAGAGAGCGCATCGTCCATCGATTCCTACGTCTAAAGTCCTGAGGACCGCTAACAGCAGCAAATAATAGTAGTTACTCATTCCAAGGTTACGGTATTAAGGGTATTAACAACCGTTTATCTTCGCGCTTCTCACAACGTCAATAACTAAAAACATAAAATAAATAAACGTTTACACACCCACACCCCCGCTATAGGATACACTGTGTTGCGGGTGGCATGGACATACAGAAATATGACATCACAAACATCCTTGACCCGAGAACAAACAATTATCTGACACGTAAATGTCTGCCCCGGCCGGGAATCGAACCCGGAGCCTCACGCTCGGCAGCTAGTTACTACGAACTGGGCTATGAGATTGACTCATATGTCGACTATGAGGAAAACAAACATTTATATCTCCCTTAAATTACCACTCTACAGTACAAACAGACCAATCATATGTTGATGAGTGGTCACAACTGCACACGCACTTTAATAACATTAGAATAGAATGTAACATCCGTCAACAATTCGCTAACACCCAAGAAGGGAGTCACTGGAGTCTTCAACACGAAAAATATTCCACATTTCATTTAAGAAGTTGATTTCTCCCAAATAAATAAACGCAGTTGTCTATGAATTGAATTTCTTATTCCGCTGTTCGAACCAAGCAACGGAGACGTTATATGGTTACCAAAACCGTACACACCAACCAAAGTATTTCAATAGCGAATTAATGGAAATAGACAGCGCGCGAAGTGAAGTGGCTTCTCGTGTAGTCCTCAAAGGGGAAATAGTAATGTGATCGATGGTCATTGTTTCACTGCATCTATAATTAATTGGGATCGCTTATAATACTGCTACACGCGGCTATTAATTATGTCACTCTTAATTTAACTATGAGTGCTAAATTGTAATATCAATCGATATGAACATACATTTTACAGAATACATGTCATCTAGTGAAGGATCCGGTATATATCAACATATATAAACATGAATAAATTGCACAAGTTATAAGTAATATGAATAAATGATGTAATTTTTTTTCATGTTGTTCATTATAATTATTTCGCTCCGACTTCGTCATAATTGCACAATTTAGCAAATTTATACACATACACACACATATATATACATAACATGTAGCCTGTGTCCATCTGGATATCTGGAATTCTTTGAAATGTTAAAATAGTTTTTCAAAAAGCTAATACGGTTCCTAGTATTATTTTCTGCATGTGAAAATTAAAAAAAAATCCGCACTCTCTCATCTTAGTAAACTTGTAAAGCACAGCTTTTGCTTGTGAAACTTTTTTTATCGTGTGGAAATATGTACCATGATCTAAGTAATCGTACTTTCATTTCGTATCGGAGAAAAACTTCCAACAATACCCAGACGCTACCGGGCAACGGCCGCATTGAGAAATGTTGATCACTAAAACGTTCTCAGCATCAAGCGATTTAAAAAGGTTCCGGCGACACGTATGAGTGTAACAATGCACCGGTGAATGGCAATATGTCTGTTATTCTGGCGCTAGTTATTGATATTGACATTGTTATCATATTATATAATCCAGATTGACTCCATGTTCGAGATCTTTCAAGAGTAATTAGAAAATTTATTTCACAATGTTTATTTTCAAGATTTTTCTCGATACGAATAACCGACTTTGGTGTTTATTACTATATTCTTGATAAGATCGTCTCAATGATTTCGAATATGTTCTTCTAATACTCGTTTATTTGATTGTTTGTTTATTGATTAATCTGAAGGTTAATAGTGAATTTACTACGCACTTCGCTTTCTTAAATGCCGCCCTTAACCGTCCTAAGTCGTCAAGTACCTAATAGAGTTTTCACGTCGGCAGCTGTACGCGCCAATCAAATTAAGAGCGATTATCGCGTGATCGACCGATCGCAAAACGAGCCTTCATGTAGTCAATCTACGGATTAAATTCTTTTACGCGATTACTACGGGGATTTAAGCATAATCGCTTTTTTAATATACTCCGTTTCCTTTGACGCGATTCAATCAAATTATATTCCATTTTATGTACCTACTCATATTCTATATACTAGTAAATAACCTTCGTCTATATAACTGTCCCGTTAGTAAAAACTCGGATTAATTTTGGAGCAGAGAAATTTCGCTGACTAAAAGCGAGTTTCCAAATTTAGGTCACACCTTATTCATTCGTACCTTTCATATAGAATCTCGAAGTTGTGTTTAATATATAAATTCATAGCATACTATAATTTTAACTATAATTAATTATTTAAGTATTAATTACTTGAAAATTTTACCTTTTTATAGAGGTTTACAGAAAAACAACGCTAGTAATTACAGTCTATAAAATTACTTGGAGTTGTGCTAAAACATGTTTACCCCAAAGATGGCATCTTAACATTTTTATACTAGGCACTTAAAAGTCATTTTAGCACTTAGACTTTAATGCACACTCAGAAGAACAAAGCCAAAGAGTCCTAAAGACTAGTTACATTAATTGACGTCCTATTATCGTTTTAAGTAGCTGGGGAGAGCAAACCAAGACTGAGCAAATCATGCTGTCATCAAAGCAGCAAAGTGGTTGCAAAATCGTCTCTTCGCACCTTTATTCCCCCGGTGTGATTAGACCCTAAAGTACGGGTAATAATCTCAGACTTTCATTATAGAAAAGAAAAATGTTTTACAAACCGTCCCCACAAATAACAATCCAGCATTGTTTCGAAGAGTTCTGAAATTTTACGAATGTGACGTTACTACAATATAGTCACTCAAAAAAATAATAACAAGTAGTTCAAATATTAGAGAACACTAAGTAATGTATTGAAAAGATCATAATGATAGTTTGTTGGACATTTGTTTGAAATAAATATGTTATAAGTTTCTCTTTATAATCGCAAAAAGACTTTCCTTGAAGATGGTCGACATAATGCCCTCTGACCGTAACATATTCTAATAAAATAAATAGAAAATACCTTTTATATTTATTACGAGTAAAACACAGATAAAACGAAGGCAAATATTACAGTGTTACTGCAAAAAATATCCTATGTTATCTATGTAACAAAGCCATCGCATCCGAAAAGTACAATCGTCATACATGAGCATGCTACAGCCGGTAATTTTCTCTGGATCCTTCCAAGTCTGAGCCAATTACTGGTAGACAGACCGAAGCTCTTTATTCCGGTTCCTTAGTCGCTTTGTTTCGGTGATTAGTCACAATTATTGGCAACCAGCCGCGCACATGTGGTCATTTCAGTAATTGCTTTTGTATCTTCGGTGAGTTGATATATTGCACCAACATTTTAGTATTCTGGAGAAAGTTTTTCATACGCACCCGCTTATAGACAAAGTTTCATAAACGAGGTTGGTTGTTTGTGTGGACTGTTATAGGTTTTCATAAATATATTTTGAGTTTAATATGTAGGTTTACGTGCCGCTGATACGCTTTCGTCATGTTGGGTGATGAAGAGGTCTGTCTATTTCGCCAGTTAATAATATAAAATCTAGTAATGTGGTAAGGTTAATCTTCCCGAGTCAAAATTCAATAGCTATCTATTCGTATCTCTCGTTAGCAATGCTCTGTCTTATCTATACTATTAAATAAGAAATGACGTGACTGTCAAGTGAAATAACTTAAGGTTTTGTGTCGGTGTATGCTTGGTAACTGATAGTCTTGGTTAAATGTTTAATGCTAGTTGGCAAAATTTAATGCGCACATCCTTGTTTCGAACATCACGACGAGAAACGTAGTCAGCGTGCCTTCTCGTACACTTATCCGCGCTGGTCTAAGGTGGTTGAGTATGCTTGGTGCAGTGTGTCGCAATTCGTTGTAGATGCTTGTACAAAAATACTTGTCACAGAATCTATTCGAAATTAGGTCATAGACCTGAAGTAAAATGAGTTTTTCACATTGGTTTCAATATGACTCCGACGAGCATCATTTTATCCGAGGATCATTTTATCTCGTTCAATTTTTTTCTCAAATTGAAATAAGTTCTACTTCGCCTTGTGGCGCGTTTTGTAAATTAAATATGAGCTGAAAAGATAAGAAGATGTAATAATTTTTACATTTTTGTTTCGATTATGCGATGCTGTAATTTTTCTTTTTGTTAAATATAATTATATTTCATCCATTTTTTGTTAATCGGAAATATCAATTAATTACAACTATTGCAACGGTAGTAGAATCTAAGCACCGCATTAATAAACATAATCAGATAAACAAATTGGTATTTATATGAACAAATGAATTAAGTCGTGAGCACATCATCCCCTCGAAACGCTTAGCTTATTCAAATGACTTACCTTCCTATCCCTTCTAATTTGTGTCCGGATCCACCAGAACATTTATGTTCTCAATACTTTCATTGCACGTTTGGCTCTTTTGAATATTCAAATTCGGGTAGAGAGCCGGTAATGGTTTGTTAGTTTTGATAAGGGTACGGACTCGCTAAGTACATTAATCGTACACGTATCAAGTTACGTGTTGCTAAGGTATCTAAAGCGTGTTGAGAATATTGATTCAAATTCAGAACGACTTAAGTTTGTATCAAATAGACAAACTACGTCAATTACTATGGTAAAATATAAGATAAAAGATAGTACAATTTATCTATTAATAACGTAGTATCATCAATAATTTGATATATGAGGCCCGAATAAAATCACTCATAAATTGTAACTCCTAACAATTAATTGACGTAATGTTTTTTTAATAACAACTAATAATATAATATGCAATTAATTTGTCGGTAAACGATAAAAAGTTTAGGCAAATTATTTCTTTGATCTCTTTAATGAAACTAACAATAGTGTCATTAAACAACAGACAAGAAACTTAATGAGCGTTAAATTCAAGATTATTATAGAACAATTTGTTTTAACAGTTACGTAACTAAAATTTCACGTAGCCGACTTTGTCATGAGTATCTTGACGGCCGAAAAAGCGCTAAATAACGAACAATGTTCCTAAATAAACAATATAATGAAACGTCCCTAGACCGATCATAATGTACAACTAAAAATAACATGACACTGCCAATATCTCCATGATTTTTTGCCGTTTTATTAATTATGAAAGTAAACTCATTTTTAATAGAACTAAGTTGAAAAAGCTGAATCAAAAAACTCACTAACGATATCCTCGTTATTGACGTTGCAAATACGAAACAAGTTTTAAATCTGCACGAGTGCATGTCTGCATCTGAGTTTCAAAAGAGGAAAACATTTTCAAAATACTAGGAAACACGTAACAGCCAGTAGCAGCCGGTTATGAACCGTCACCATTTCGTACATTGACGCGAACACAACAGTAAACAATATACGTAACTTACCTGAATTTGACAGCAACGCTTCAGAACCTTTCATGTATACCGCCTTAACAATTCACTAAGCGTTATCACACAATACTCTGCAATGTTTATCACGATCTGTCTCTAACATGAACAGCAGCAACTAGAGCGTTTGTTTTCGTGACGGCACGGCAGTCGCGAGATAACCTTCCGGCCGCTGCGGGGTGACTGTTAGTGACACTCAGACCTACGGGTTCACCCTGATGACGTCACCGTAGACCAATAAGGAGAGATATTGTACGCAGGCGCGTCGCGCCAGCCGCCGCGGCGCCTCTTCTCAACCCCGCAGCGATCCCGACGCTACACAGCCACCAGTCGTGTACATTGCAACTTTACTGAGTGCGGATTTCCGATTTATCGTATACAATCATCGTTCTATAAGTACCGGGCCGTTAACGGGAATCTGGACGTTTACCCTCCTTGTGGAGTGTACTTCTGGGAGTGACAGCTTTGAAGCTGTGCGCCCAATGAGCTTTTCAAAGGACTAACGCCACCTTTTTTTTTCGTCTATGTATAAGCCGCGCTTTTCAAATAATTGACACGATGGCTCTATTCGATTTAACTTGCCTTTTTACAGATCGCGGCGGTATATTATATTTATGAGCTTAAATACCTAGAGTTCTAGTAGCCGGGAGCTTAGTTATCAAAGTAAACATTAGTGCTAAATACGACTTACTTGAATGAAAATGTTCTGCTTTTCGCAAATAATCTGTAACTTTCAAATTATCTCACGGCCATATTACATGTGCTATGAAATAAAAACACGCTTATTGTGTGTAATTCGGCATACTGCTTATCTCGTCGCATCGAAACATTGATGGATAGCGTTACTATTCCTGAGATCGGATTGTAATCTGGCGCTGGTACTATTTCATACTCAATCACGTCATCCGGAGCCCCGTCGCACCGCCGAAGGTTTTAATTTGCCATCCGTCTTGCAACAATAGGCGCTGAAGAACCTCGCTACCGTTCTGTGCCTTGCTAGAAAGCTTTTTATCCGTTCTGTCTGTATGTTGACAGTTGGCACAAAAGGTGTATTTCTATGCTTTGTTAAGATAGCTTTTAATCTGCGCATTCATGTACGTTCTCTGATAAAACAAAAGAAATCAAGCGTACAGAAAATATTTTAGTTTGTCCCATAAAAAACGTCCTCATCAGACGTGTGTAATCTTTTGAACAATATATACATGGGGTTTAGGTAACACTTTGCATGGTTAATGCTTTACTTTAAACGCACACTCGGTTATTACAGAGAAAATATTTATGAAGTTCTAAAACGTTTTCATTCTATATCATAATTTCAAACATAAGTTTTTGAAAATAAAATTGAGTAGGAGCCAAAATTACTGTACTTATTCACCAAGTCATAAATAATTCGATTGATATTCGTAAATAGGTAAAGTCGAAATAACTTATCGAATTAGGTGAAAAATCTTGTCGCGTCGCCAAGAATCGTATCGGATAGCCTTGCCACTTGAATCTAGAACTCGAGATACTCCAGATGCATCCTCTTGCGCCAAATTGGATTACCTGCTTTGTTATCAACAGTTATGCAACAACTTACAATACTTTAAATTTCTTGTATTTTCTATCCAATTACACTGTACTCATCAAAGTCCGCCAACATGCCTACAATAATGTATTTAAAGTGAAAGACAGTAATGCGGATTATGATGCAATGCGCACTTCTAATTTCTAATGTAATAAGCACTTAGCCTTTTTAAACTAAACTAGTTCGAATAAAACTCTAGTTCTAGTAAACTAATCTGTCGACATTAAAGTTGTTAATAATAAAACTGTGCTGTGTTTTAAATTCAGCCACTTACAAATAAATCCACATATGGTCTAGATATCACAAAAACGTTAAACCCTCACATCATTTTTCATCCCGCCGGTACACTTTACACTTTCTTTAGGAAGTTTCATTCAGTCGTATAGAACGCTGGACATCCTTTAAAGAAGCACTTATCCACTCTTTTTAGTATTTATCACTAAGTAAGGGCAATTTCTGAACTATAGTCAAAATAGTAGACACGTTAAAAGTACTTCCACGTCTGTCCAGTGTCCATGAGCAACATTTGGGGGATGAATAACACAAAGGAACAACCAAAACTTCCATAGAACATAATAATCTTTGTCTTCAAAAACGTCGTGAAGATTTTGCAGAGGGTCGTTATTGATAATATTTGGCTCTCGGCTGAAAGTGTCTGCGCGGAAAGCTGTGATTTATCGTCGTGATAGCTGACGTCGACGTCATAACTCACACTGTGACAAAACCTCGACGCTACATGGCGATAAGTGAGATATAATTGTTTACTTTTAGTGTGAATAGCTACAGTGAACATGAAGCAATTTGTAACGGCACAAACTGAACTAAAACTGAATAAGAATATTAAAAAAAAAACCGAAAGCTGTTACCTTAAGTTTGACCGTTTTGCTATATGATACTTGACATCCCGGTTGGTTTTTTAAAGTACATTTTATGGGTCCAGTGGAAAATATTATTCTTAGGTTGTACTTCATCTTAAACGATAGGTCAAAGGTTCTGTTTTAGGTGGGCAAGTCCCCTGTCCCACTTTACAGCGCATAGAGAGACATAGTTGTAGATAAGTAATGAGCTTAACGTTAGTACTCACATCAGATCAATGAGACTGATGGGAATCCTCCATTGTTCATATTAACACGATAATTTACGCCGCGTATAATACATTAAAACTGTAGAATAAACATATATTTGGGTTATTCCCCGAACGATGTGATGAGATCCTCCGAAAAATGTGTACAAGGACTTGTCTTACAGAGTCGACGCTTCATTAGCAAATCTTGGGCTAACCTATTAGCGATCTGGCTCATGGATATAGACGATGGTGACTTACCATCAAATGGCCTGGTAAGCGTATTTATCAGCTCTTTATTATATAAAAAGGTAGAAACACTTGATCGTTAATCTTTAATTTTTTAGATTTTTTATTAGAAAGAAACCTATAATAACTTTGTCATTAACATCGATGCATACTTTTAAAAATCCTTTAGAAGTACAGTCTGATTAATTTGCCATTTACGAGTTCATAATTAATTACCACAGCCATATACTTTCTCCATTCCAGATGTTATTGTTAATAAAAACAATTGAGTCGTTATAAAGAAAGTTATGTATGTCAAAATTCCTTTAATTACTTTCATGTGTCCTACAATAAGGCATGGTCTCCTACAATAAGGCGAGCTGAACACAAAAAAGTGAGTTTAAGGCTGATTACATTTTTTTAAGTCATATAATACAACATCAAGAATCATCAATACTTACAGTTAGTTAGGTTTAGATTTTATATTTACTGTAACATCTACCGTCGCAATTCATTGGATGTATGGAAATCAAAATACAACATTACATAATCAAACAAAAACATTATATATAACCAAAGGAAATAAAAATTTTGAGCATTTTTTTTATCTCGTTAAAAAATAATTGAAAGTTCGAGTAATTCTGATCGAATTTTAACTCAATTCGGTTAGGTACTTACAGAAACATATTTAAAATAATTTGAAACTACTAAACTGACACTATTTCAATTCTTTATATTTAAAATCTTAATCGACTGCCGGTAGTGACATATAAAACATTAATTTCTCATTTGAAAAATCTCCAAATCGGCAAGATTGGAAAAGTATTATTGTTTTTAAATCCTTTAAAATTATTTTAATATAGCGGAACCTAATAAGTCAATGACTTCTGTGCTGGTTGCCAATAAATACACTGGGTTCATTCACAAAAGAGTCGCGATCAAAAGAAATTGAACATCCATTGACGGGCGCAGAGCACAACAGAACACGACACGTCTTCAATTAGGGTGGAACACACGGTCGCTCCATTGTTCAGAAATAAATTAATCAAATAATCAAATGCAAATAAAAAAGGTACAAACGAAGCGAGGGGCGACGATAGTCTGTAAGGGTACCTAATCCTAGCGCGACAGGTAAGCTTCGCTAATTTATCATCCCGAAACAATGGAGGGTGCGATCTACATAACGTCCTATGTAGTGTTTCAAACTGGAGGGCTCAATAAACAAGCCTAAATTATCCTAATGCCTCGGATAGAGATGGTACTTTTGTGACACCCTGTTTACAGTTATCTATATTTACCCGTTGTGTGGGTAAGTTAATCATGGTAGGTACTATGTAGTATAGGTATAAATACTGAACGTTATAGATGTACCGCATTATATTTGTTTATAAAAAGAACTGACTGAACTCTTTCTAATAACATCGTGCAGTAGATTCAAACCTTAAAGACCTAACTCAATGTACTTTTTGTAGCAATTTAGTATTTAAACATGTTCTACTACTACTGGTCATATTTCTCGGCATTTTAAGTGTAATAATTTTTATGTAGCTTATTTATATAAAAAAAAAACTTTCACGAGTTAATTCGCCATAAATTTAACAAATGAAAATCAAACCAGGACTGACAAAGAGCGAACTATTGTGGCACAATATGATTTAGATAATACTATGTACCTACGTTAAAAATACTTTGATAGTTTTCTCAAAAAAAGTACTCAGAATATTAATACTAGGAATAAGGCCAACTGATCGAACCAAATTTCAGACTTAGCAATGCTAGAAACAAAACATATGTAGATGTGTGTAAATGTACAATACAATTCCGTAAATTACTTTCGTAAAAAACATTCTTATGAAGTAAGGTTACTAGATTAGTTTAAAGAATATAAAACGTTTAATATAAAACTATAAGTAGCAAGTGTTTTCTGTAAGGGCGAGTAGGAAACCCTTGGAAGCTTCTTACTGCTTCTTCTTCCGAGCCCACTCACGGTATGGATTCGTTGAAGCAAAGGTGTAATTTGACTTTCGAAAAGTGTTGAAAAAACCAGCTTCAAATAAATTATATTTCATTCATTCATTTATAGTTTGCAGCGTGGTTGGAAGCTATATGGATTATTGCTGACAGCCAAATATTCCATCTTTCGAAGGGTACGTTAAATCGTCAATCATGGCTGTTATCGTAAGATAGCAATCTAACGATTGTTTTGTCGGATGAGTACCCAAAATAAAACTGAAACTTAACTTGGACACTCCAACAATGCATAATATATATATTTTATATTGAAGCTTTATTTAATTCTATTATTATAATTATTACACAAAACAAAATATTTGCTTCTTTTTTGTAAAGAAAAAAATTTACTAATTATGCTGTAACTTATTGAAAAATCACTTAACTGGAACTTTATATTTAGCTTCAATTAAACATTCTCAGTCTAAGCAGCAAAAGCTTAAACTTTGAACTTATAAACACCGAAACAGCGGCGAACAGTGTATGATTCAAGCCGACGTGTGACGTCAAAGTTGCTAAAGGACATGAAGACTCTCACATAATCGATTTATTCAGGTTATGTAATGGTAGTACAATATAATCTTATTCATTTTTTGAAAATCAAGTTATCTGTAAACAGTAAGTAGAATATGTAAAACTCAGTTATAGTTATACAAATTCGCTCATTATTTTATATTCATATTAGCAGAAAATGATGTCTATAAAATCTTGTACATATTACACTGTAAACTAAAAAATAAAATTTAACTAAAAAAATATTTTTCATAATTGGTATATACTACACAGCGTGTTTTATATCAAACATTGTGCTCATTAATACAAAAACTGTGATATTAGCCTCATTAGAACAGAAACTAGCCGGGCTTATACAATTTCTCCGCTACGCCGTAGAGGGAGTGATTTTCTTTTACGCAAGAACTAATTGCAGCCGCTGCGGTAGAACGGCGGCTAAGTAATCTACACGACCGTGTGTGTATGACTGTGTATATTTATGGTTGTGTGCGTGTGTGAAACCGCGGTTTCGTTATAGACTACTCGTTTGTAGGCGTGTTATATTGACTAATACAACAATGGATAAACAAGCAATCACGATATATCATAGTTCTACCGCTGGATTTGGGATTTAGCTTATAATGCGGGATTTGTGGGACCTAAGAGCGGTCTTAATTCAAGGTTCAATTCCTCACTTTCAAATTTCATACTCACTGAAAATTGATTGATTTCTAAACAAATTTCCCTCTATGCATAACGTATTGAAACCTTGCAATTATATGTAATATTTCCACTTATTCGTTGATAACAATGTATCTTGTTGGACTATGCATTAAATTTTTCCACGCTTCTGTAACATATCTCATCAAGTAAAAATTATGATTTAATTATAATTTGTACAATAGTTCATCTTGACTGTTTACCTAAACGAGGGGTTTCGGGTTCGTTTCAGCCAAGACCGTTATTTAAGTAACATGAACTTTATTCTAATACCAAACCACCTTCAAGACAAGGAATCCTAATACGGGGTAAGAAGGCACGAACATCGTTATATTATCTATATGAAATAAGTATTTGTCAACATAGTTTAATAAAATTTTATGTTCAATTTATTTTTGATGTGGTATTAAATATAACAATTATTTTAAGGAACTCCATTCTGTTATTAAATGTTATTACAAATCAAACCATTATTCCCAACTAAATTCAAATCTATGACGAACAGGTTCGAATGAACAATAAATGAATCCTTTTAAAACAAAAAATAAAACACATTCTCGATCCGGGGATTGATCTGTCCCACGTCATGGTGGATTCAAAAAAGGAGTACGTTACAATTTGCACATCGTAGAGTGAAATCTATCGTGTCGGGATATCGACGGGTAAGCACACGTGTTCAGCCCAAGGCTTTAAACGCTTCAAAGAGATCGAAGTGTAAGCCTATTTTATTGTTCAACTAGTAACTCGTGTTAAAAGCTCCCCGACTACACCCAGAAGGGAAATTCACTCGCGTTTCAACTATGAGTATCTCTCGGACAACGTGATACGAATATAAATAACCCGCTGTGATACCTTAGTCTTATAATGAAAACTTTAATCGTTTATATATAAGTGTATGATTTCTAAGTGATACTTTTAAGGTACGTTTTGAAAAAATTGAGGAAGTGTAACGAATTTAACACACTGTCGCATATTTTATCCTAGAAATTTAAACCAGGATATTATGATCATTGAGGAGGAGGTCTGATCGATCAGTAAGTAGTTGCTGCCGCTATATCTATAGATTTTTCTCATCAGTGTGCGTTGCACACAAGCCACAATCTGAAACTAGTGAAAAATGTAACGCTGATACAAATTCCGTATCGTTATTTAAATAAGCTATTCAAAGCATTTTTTCTAAATTATTTATTAGGCGAAAAACAATAATAATAATAATTAAAAAAATCACATCAAAATTTGCCATAGCTTTAAAACTGATTTCGATACATTTTATACTATTTGCTGATATTTAAGTGAGCGGTCATACACTCCACCTGGTATTAAGTGTCCACAGTAACCATGAGAAACCAATCCAATTACAATTTAGTCCCTTGGGACGGAACGAGTTCCTTAGATCTTTGTATCCAAACCAAGCGTTCTGTAACACGTTTCTATACCGCTTAATTTAATTCCGACTGTACTCGTGCACGGTGGTAGGGTCCTTTACCCGCCTGGCCAGCTACCACCCTCCTACTAGGAGTAAACGAAATGTCTGTAACGTTCCAGTTGCAAGGGTGAAGAAGCAATTAACAAACCTTGCACTGTGTTTCCTTATTACTTCTTTGTATTGTCGAGGAATATAGAATACGTAATAGCGACTGCTTTCTCACAAAATATACCGTGAATAAATTCAAACGAATTCCCAATAGAAGTAAGTAACAAATGAATTGTAGTGGCCGTCTATGAACAAATGCATGCTCAGTTTCAAAATATTTAGAAAGTTATAACATGCAGAGTTTGTCTGTCTGTATAACTGCACGGATATTATACAGGTACCGCAATAAATGGAATGCCTTACGAGATAATTTTTTTCCAGTACAGTTTCCATTTCTGAATGTAACAACCATGTTTTTCGAAACGAAGCGAGGTCAAGTTGTTGATTGTAAATTAACAAAACAGTAAAAGTGTATAATAATTAAAATTTTTAGTACACCTATGAATAATTGTATATTTACACAATATATTTCGCTTGTCAATCTGATGGTAAATATTATATGTATAGATAGTACATATTATATGAACTCGACTGCAGCGCCACCTACTATCGGGTTATATTGTGAACCAAAAAAAAAATCAGAGACCCACTTGAACACGCACAAATAATTTTATCAAAATCGATCAAGTCGTTTAGGAGGAGTTTAGTGATATATACACCCACAGAATAAAATTACATATAAAAATTAGGACGTATGATAAATGTTAATAACAAATACCCTAAGTACGAGTGAAAACAAAAATAATTCATCCTTACATTATACTACAGTAGTCTAGTGGGTCATTTATTTTTTACATAAGTTATTGTTTGACAACAATCCCAGCTGATGGTAAGTGGTGATGAAGTCTAACATGTTGAACGCACCAACTTATAATAGCCTATTCACTCTCGTTTTGAAGACTCCCAAATCGTAAGTGGCCGGGAACACCGACGTGGGCAAGTTATTCCAGTCCTTTGTAGTGCGGATAATGTATGAAGACGCAAACCGCATCTCGATACAGTTGGTACGTTCACTACGAATACCTACCGTTCGATGAGTTGTTCGATGTACGAACGGCGATGGAGGAATGAATTCGAACAATTCTTGTGCACACTCCCCAAAATGTACC
>DWPT01000901.1:0-20980 GCA_018251895.1 Agathymus mariae mariae
AAATTTGATCAACTAACTCATTGTTAACTTTGTCTGTTAGTAAAATAATTTCTACATATGTATAGTTTTGTAAAACAGCCCTCATAAATAACACAATACATTTGAAAACCGCTGGCGCACAGGCAATAAACTAACCAGTTTAATGATTATTTATTGCCTTTAATGCAGATACAGTATCAATTATGCTTCTTTATTCTAAGTTACAAATGTGTATGAAACAAGATATTTGATAATATTCGTAATATGGAGTATCATAACGACCACGGCTATAATATATTCAGATCCTTAAGCTGTTATTTTCTTGATAAATCGCTCAATAACAAAGATTTATACAGAAGCAGAGCTTTGTTACGAGTAAATGTTTAATAAAAATCACGTTCTGACTTTTTCACATACTTATAGATTTTAATAAAGATAATAAATTGTAGGCGCCCTAGCCTAGTGGTCTCAATGTCGATCACCCGCACGGTAGACTGGAGTTCAAATCCTGCACGCGCCTTAACAATGTCAAATATGTACGTATTACAAATGAACTATTTCTTCTTCCAGTAAGGAAAGCATCGTGGGGAAACCTGTACATCTGAGAGTTCTCTGTAATATATCAGAGACGTGTGAAGTCTGTCAAGCCAGACTTCCTTAACGTTGCAGACTGGGGACTTGATCCTTTTCATTGTGAGACGAGATCCGATCCCAGCAGTGGGACAATTATGGGCTGTAATGACCATTAGACGTAGTGACATGAATTGGCCGGCAGCTGGCACCTACCAACAGGGTTAAAGAGTTGTTGATTATTTACAAAATATTTTTTGTATACTTAAGTTAGTACCATATATGTTAAGTGAACATTTAACATATGTACATACATGCTTTATGTAAAGTACATTTTTATAAACACTATAACACATTTATAACTTTTTCAAATTCACATACAACTTGCCAACAAACATATATAAAAATATATCCGCTGGTATTGTTAGATTTACAAAAATTGTATGAACTGAAAATATATCGAATTTGATCGGTGACTAATAACTTACAATGTGACATACATGTTTCTCTAGATCTCCTCGTGTTCCTGAGTGTGAATGAGTGCTTGGAATTGATTTTAATTTACATTTATATCACATAAATTAATTATTATTTATACATTTTATTCAATATATTATTTACCTATAACATAAATAGAACCAAATATCGAACCCCGCCCAGAGAATTTGCAAGCACGAGCTAAATGATTTAATTTCAAAATAGATGACGTTACAACGTGTAACGAAACACATGACGACCCCATAGCCCAGTTGGTGGTGATCCTGCCTACGGAGCGAAGGCTCCCGGGTTCGATACCGGGCCGAGGCAGACATTTACGTAACAGAATAAACGTTTGTCCTCGGATCGTGGTGTTTGTGACGTCATATTAGTATATGTCCATGCGACCCGCAACACAGGAAATCCTAGTGGGAGGGCGGGGGGGTTGTAAACGTTTATTAGTTCCCACGTCACGACACTCGTGTGTAATCGTATCACTGCGCGCACTTGACCTACAAACATTATGATATAGTCTTTTGTTACATTCATTAGATAACCATAGTGGTTACGAATCTAATAAAGACTCGTGTGTACCGCCACACCGACCTGGTAGCGTTCAGAATGTATACTTCAATAGTTATAAAGTTAAATAAGAATGTCCGATGTAACGAGGGTACATTTATATCATCACTCGTGTCTAACCGCCTCTGTGCGATACGCAAATTTCTTACAATTTATTGGATGGTAATAAAGATTTAGTAAATATTCTCATTTTAGGGTAAAGTTTGTAAGCCATCTACGTGGGTACATAAAGTTTATATTTTATTCGATATTAAAGTAGCAAAAATACATCTTCAGTAAGTTACTATACCATCAAAATAGGACCCAAAACGCGTACTTAATGCTTACAATTCAGTTAAATTGAATTATCCTTGAAAATTTGGATTGATTGTCTGGACAACAAAAGGCACTCAGGCATTTCATGTTCACGTTCTGATAAAAACATAATGCCTACATTTATTATTACTTGAACAAAATATGAAAATCTTTATGTGTGTTATTACTTTTACGTATAGGTGCATGTGTGTGTGTGACCAATTTAAATCCAGCATACCGCAGCACTGCTAAACTACGTCGTATCACACGTCTGTACCTTCGTCATCAATTCAGATAATAAGTATAAATGAATTGTTTGTTTCGGAAGAAATAACTTTTCTTCATTACCGAAGTACAAGTTTCATGGATCGCAGGTAGATGTCGCGGCTGTGCCGTTGCGTCGGGTCTACAGGACGGAAGTCATTTATTCGATTGTAATTTGTTAGTGTTTGTTTGTTGATGTGTACATTACAATTAAATTGGACGTAAGGATATAAATTGTATTTATAGTTTATAGATGGGTTAAAAGACAGTATACCAAGTTGAACGAACGGGACATTGATACATAAAAGGCTGTAAGTTTTGGCGATAACACTTTAAAGATATAGGTGTACCCACCGTTAACTTAAACCGTTTTCTTAAAAAAAAATAAAAAATAAAAGATGGATGCGCACAATCTTGAAATCGCCTACTGATGATTCAGCGTTATTTTATTAGGCTCGGTGTTAGTTTTTACAATAAGGTTCCACAGGTCATACGTGATATACCTATTGAAACATTCAAACTAGGGATGTTATGGATATGAAAATTCGGATATGGATATATAAATAATATTGTACTGGTTTCGGTTAGGGTTACCGATATGAAATTATTGCGGATTATTCGATTGTTATGGATAATTTCGGTTACAGCTATTAGATGATTTACGACTTGGAAACAAAAATGTATTTACAAAGCAACAGTTTGACTTTATTTCTAGTTCGTTTATGTAACCACTATTGTATGTATTGTAATCACAGAAAAAAAACATTAGCTCTAATAATGAAATAGTAAAAACTGTCTAAATGAAAACGACGCGGCTAGTGCATCGGCTTGGTCGGCGAAAATACCGCTATAGATTCTGCCGCTATTCTAAATTATCCGAAACTTTACGGATATATTTTTATTTCGGATAGCCGATAGTTTGGATTACAGTTACGGAATTCCTTAACATCCCTGACTCAAACGACATGTATATAAATGGTTCAAACTTCATAACGGTCATAATAACATGTTGAGTTATAAGATGTGCTAAGGATATTCGTTCTCCGTTTCTTCTCAGTAGTGTTAAAGCACCTTTTTAACAAGGTAAGAGAAGAAAATCTAAATGGGTAAATCGAGAATTGGGATTCCAATGAAATGCACCCAAATAATAAATAATCGATAAAAGTACTGTACAATATTGTTAATGAAGGAGGTTCTCTTTTAGAGCAATACGAGTTACGTCAAGCTTATCGCTGCACGCGGAGGTGGGTATTGTAAATAATATAAACTTTCCAGAGCGAAGCAAGGGCGAATTGGTAGTAAATAAATATTACACGTATATATTTTTACTGCTGAAACCTAACTCGAAGTCTGCGAGATGTTTAGGGTTTTTACATATTACGGCTTCCACGAAACTACGAATGTTCCATATGGGCTTTGGACTTTAATGTGGCACTTTAGTATTCTAAAGGAATCTTCTAACACCTCAAACTGCTATCATAAACGAAAAGCAATACAAGGGTCACTACGGTTTTGTTCTCTTGTATCACTATAGTGGAAGCTATCAGATCGTCATATTGTCATGCAATCTAATCTGAAAAGAAAGTGTTTTTTGTTGGTTGTGGCTATAAGAAACCCTCTAAGCTTGTCCTTTACCGAAAAAAAGTCAGCCTACTTTTTATCTAATTATGGTGTACATTAAAGAGTATCTGTCAATATTTATCTATCTATCTATCTACTATGCATCTTAAATGACTTCAATTCAATTACATAAAACATTTATATCTTTACTTCAAATAACACTTAGCGAAGTAAATCCATTGATTAACTACATACATGGGCCACAATTGTTTTAGTGAGTGCAATTTTTGATGTAATAAATAACAATCTTGTAAGAATGTATCTATTCGTTTTTAGTTATTGATATAATTACGTATAAAACTCGATAAACCAATGAAAAAAAAATTCTGTTCAACTCGCTTCCGGTGAAACAGGTACCTTACAATACTATCGTAAACTAGCAATGACTCCACAAGAAGGATATTTTGCCGGCCTCCAGCTTACCGTTTGACGAGCGACTTGTCGAACTCTATTTGAAGTTATTGACATTCTAAGTCATATCGGGAAACACTAAGTATTTATATTTTTGAGTACAATGAGCAACTAATCTTTAAGCAGATAGACCACTCTATCGCAATGGAGTGACCCCGTGTGAATGTATACTTACATTCTTTTTTTTTTTTTTAGCCGATGGGTCACCTAATGGTAAGAGTTCCCCGCCGCCCATGGACACTACCAACACCGGGGGCGTCACCAATGCGTTGCCGGCCTAGTTTATACAACCCCTCGAAGTCAAGTCGCGGGGAAGATGATCGGGAGCGAAAGGAGTTTGTGTTATGAAGACATAGTAGCTTCCCGGAGGTCGAAATATTAACCTAGCATCTAGTATTATCACCTTCCACGAACCTAATATTTTGAACACTATCGTTCGCTCGCTCGCAATGTAACAGGGCATTCAGACCCGATATCGATACGTGCACAATTCAAACAACAGTTTGAATATTCAAAACCAATTAAAGTATAACAATTTCTGCGCCGTGTTGCTTTCCCATATATCTTTCTCACGTAAATCAATTTTAGATTCGCAATACTAAAATACTGTATGTCAAATTGATAAATAAACAACTGTGGAACGATCTATCGTAATCCTTTCACGGCGAGATCGGATCTACTTGATCGATGCGCGCGCGCAGCCGCCACTAAGCCGATTCAGCTAGTGACAAGCTAAATTGACAGCTATTCGGTTCGAGCGTTAAATGCGTGTATTGTGTAAAAAAGATGTCAGTTCTGTTGATTGCCACCGAGGGCGGAAATGTAGAAATGTGCCCGTCGCCGTTCTGTTGCGTCACGAATCTGTGTTTGTTTAAGGACACGTTTTTATTAAAATATATTAGTCATTGTTAAAAATATACCACGAATTGTCAAGTAAATTACGGGCTTGACAGATTTTGTTCTTTGATCCATATGTTTTAATTTGAATAATTTCACCTACACGCTGAACTTATACCTTGATTGTTTAGATGACGGTAGCAATTTACGGCCCGATATCGAATGCTGCCCAAAACATTTCAAAATCATGTGTGCATGAGTAATTCAATGATCACGTTATTTGTTGCAGGTAAACATCATAAAGAGGACTGCGCTTCTGAAAATCCTGAATAATATTTGCAAAATGATATGAGGTCTAGAATTACTCGCTTGGAAAGCTTGGTGAACAGGGACTTCAAGTCCTCTCAAAACGAGAAAAGAACGAAGCTCGGACAGTTAAATATATGTATGTGATAACTGTGTCTCCTCGATGGCTAATGCTATAAAAACACTTTTTGTTACGTTAAAATCAAATAACTTACAGCGATCACTACAACACAACAATATTACTTTATTTAAGCCATTTTATTTAAGACTCTCTAGTCCAGTTGGTTGTAATCCTGCCTGCCGAGCGAAGAGTTTCGACTTCGATTCCCGGCTGGGGCAGTCGTTTATGTGTCAGAAAAATGTTTGTTCTCGAGTCGTGATTATTTATAACATCATATTTGTGTACATCAATCGTAACTCAGGGAATCCCAGTGAATGGGTATGAGTGTGTGAAAGTTCTTTTTTATTTGCCCACTTTAACAATATAAAGACATACATAAACCAAGACATAAATAAAAACAAACATAACTGAAGGACATATAACATAAAAAAACTTATCGCTCTACACACAATTGCTCTACAACCATTTCTGAAGGGCCGATAAGAAACTGAGCAATGACTGTTAAAATCGATTATTTAATATCGATATTCTGCCCTTAGTAGCAGTAACTAATTGGCTATATCGTTGCTACATCAGCTAAGCTCTGCTGGGCACGGTAGCCGCTCGCGGACAAATTGACGCGCGGCAACCCAACTGAATTATAACATCACGTACCTTTATGGATACCGAGACTTTGTATTTGTAAGGTTAAATTGTAAAAATAATTATTTATCATTACCGGCCTGTGGTTGCTATAAATTTAATCTTATTTTATAAACTTTTCTTGAATATTGTTAGCATTTATTATTTTGCATAAATTAAAAAATTATAAATCACAAATCGTTGTGACTAAGCGATACATTGGTAATTTAATAAAAAACTGATTTTATTATATAGTTGTTTTCATTATATGGTAACAAGTTAAATACTACATTGCAAATTTGAACAATATACACGATGACTGGAAATATGTTGACAACCCGTTCAAGGGATGTGTAGCAAGTCATTTGCAACCAAATTATATCTTATGACCCTTATCCAAATATAAACCATTTTCTAGTACGTGATGGACGTACACAAATATAACAAACATTTATCTGCCACATAAATATCTGCGCCGGTCGAAAAACGAACCCGGGGCCTACGAAGTCGTCGGTCAACCTTATTAAGTTACCCGTTCTATCGAGCCAAATGCGTACGCGCACCAAACATAACGAACGAGATTATGAGCTTTCAACGCGCCGCCACGTCCATTGTTTCATGTAGCGAAGGCACATCACGTCATCTTTGTGCGTGAGGAATAAGACTCAAAATTGATTAACACGTAGGCAGTCGTTAGATGCAGACGCTATAATATATATCTATGACGTTTCAATTTTGACGGAACGCGGCCGGTCCTTTCAAAAAATGAAAAAAATGCAACGATTTACCGACTTAAGAAGACCTATGATTATATGCACGAGAGAAAAAATCTATGGAAATATGAATGGCGAAGAGTTTACGAGGGGTCGAGATAACTTGGTGGTCGTTACGATAAAGGTTGGCATAATTCGTATTTGATTTATACCAATTAGTGATGGTTACGCGCGGGCCACGTGTTATAGGATTGAACCGTGAATGGTTTTTTAGAAGTGACGTCGGAACGTTGAGGTGCCATAGAAAAATACAGGGTGAAATTCTGTTTAATTCTTTCTATCTTGATTCCAAGATCTTTTTCTCATGCCAATAGCCGCTAAAGGAGCAGAAAGACCGATTAACGACGAATAGTCACTACCGCCCTCTAACATGACTCGCAGACAATGCAATCGTAACACGTAAAAAATCCACGATTAATTTGAAAAGGTAGGGTGGTAACTTACGTAGCAGTCAATGATCATTCATTCATACAATAGATTCAGTTCGGAACGAATGCAAGATTTAACGACAAAATAATTTTATTTTGTTGAAAAAGTGATAATACATACGTCTCAACTAAAGAAAATCAGATTTTTTTCACAACGTATATTTGTCAATTAAAAAAGTTTTTTTTATTATTTTTAAACACGTTTTATTAAACACAAATTTTACGTGAATAATTTAGAATCATATATACATAATTTCTATTGGAAAACGTCACATACTGGTATATGTCGTTGGTATGTTGCACATGACATTACGACTATGAACTACGTCATATTTGTATGGCAAGTGATTCTGATGTTTTAAAATTAGTAATTAATTATAAATCATTATAGTAAATTAAAAATTAAAATTTATGATACGGTAAAGTTTCATACAATAATCAATCAACGTTTTATAATGTCTTTGAGTCAGAAACTATTAACTAGTTTATGAAGAACGTAAACATTTTTTGAAACACAAAATGAGGAGCACTTCTCAGAATCCCGTATGTTTTCACATCCATGATGGAGTTTTTACACTGGTAATTCATGTTGCTTGTTGCCTCATATTTCTATAGCGATATCTACGGTATGATCCGCCACACTCTACAACAGGGATGTTCTTGAGCTTCTTAACCATAACCGAAACTATTGGATATCCGACATAAAAATATATGTGAAACCATATGCGAATCCGATAAAAAATTCGAATAATTTTGGATAGCGGCGGAATCTAAATGAAACTCGTTATGCCGTGTTTTCGCCGGCCGAGCAGAAACACTAGCCGCGTCGCTCTCATTTTTAGATAATATTTAATATTAAATTTTTAAGGGTACAGTTTTTTTTTCTGGGATTGTAATACTAAATTATACCTAGAAATAAAGTTAAACTGTTACCTTGTAAATACAATACATTTTGTGTTTAAGTCCTAAATCATCTAATGATATTTAAATTATCCGAATAACCGAATAATCCGTAATAATTGTATATCCGTAACCGTCACTGAAACCTGTAAAACATTATTCATATATCTGTACCAATATCCGGATCTGAAAGTTCACATCCATAACATCCCTACTCCACAACAATATCATAATCAATGCTGGAACATTACAAAGGTACATAGTTACAATATCGACGACACGACGTTAACAAATCAGTTAAAACTATAACTTATTAAAACTATATTTATAATTTATTGATTCTTAAAACAAGGTACAGAGAGCATATAGAGAGTATGTTCAGAAGGTGAGCAAAGATTCTTTTCTTAAAGGAACATTTGGATCACAATTTTCGAAGGACTCTTACTATAGCGTTCAGTAGTCGAGTTGATTGTAGCATATACATACGATTGAAAAATAAAACCAGAGATATGAATTGGAGAAGCCAAAAAACAAGAATCATCAGTTCGAAGCTGCCTGTCATGGCAATCGCCGAGGTTATGAAATTTTTGTTGCATATAATTTGGAAAAATTGTGTCGAATAGAAGTTAGAAAAGAGAGTTGAGGAGGTAAGGCTGAATACTCTCGCGAGTCGGAAACTATCTCAGTTGGCGTTGCTAAGACGAAATGAATGGGCGGACACCAAAAATAAAGCGAATTGAATAATTATGACACAGTTTAGCTTATTGAAAACATTATCGTTAAAGTTGGATTAGCACGCATCAACGTAATGTATTATAGGAAGCACCAACGCCTTTAGAAGATGCTTTTTAGTGTTAATGGGTAAGAAATTTCTGAGTCAGCCCTGAGTAGCGCAACACTGCAACGATGCACCTTCCTAACTTTCAATAATGATAGCATGACATATACCGGATTATTACTTATGCCTTATACAGATAATTCGTACAGAAGAATACCGGTTAACCTATGTCTAATCAAGGCAAAAATTATAAAACCCTTAATAATCATGTATATATAATTAATAGTCAAATCCGAACGAAATCGGACGGGGCCCCGCTGGTATATACATGTATGTTACAGTAAAACAAAGCGGGTCCACCGCCTCCGTGTTGGCTGGCAACGCGGTGGTGGTTCCTTAAAGGTATCAGACGTCTTCTTATTTTTCCGCTAATTACAGCTATAAACAAATATTTATCTATCACATAAACATTTGTCGCGACTAATATTTGAACCTAAGTTGAACGTCGGTCTTCTATACGGGGGGCTCAAGTTCGAATCCTGCACGCACCTCAAATTTTTTTATAATGAAAATATCATGAGGATACCTACATATTGCTCTTAAACATATGTGAAATCTGGTGACTCGCACTTACCTAACCTAACAGACTTTGGCCTTCACCTCTCGCGTTAAGAGAGAACACAAAAGTTCAACAATGATGGTAGCAGCGAATTACAACCTACGAGCGAGAATCCGCGAACATTAGCTTATGATAAAACTAAGCACAAGCGCCTGTCTACTCATAATGCCATTTGGAATTGTAGTCACGGACAGTGGTATATTCAAATACCTTGGTTGGGTGCCAGCATGGGGTTTCCGATGATGGGCTGTCCATATTGTACTGATTTTTACATCCTTCTGTTAAGCCTTTGAATAATAAAAAGACATTCTCTAGTTGTAAGTTTTTAATAATAGATACAAGCAAACAGCATTGAGCCCATGAAGTGGTCACTGCTGTGGTCATCCGTCAATTTCCTAGTTAATTTTATCTGGGACAGTTTCCATTAAATATAATTTATTTGGATTCACTTGGCAACGTCATTATACATCAAAGTATAGATAACCTGCGTCCCTTTCGTTGTGCAGATCGTGCAGGTCATGCAGGTCATGCAGGTCATGCAGGTCGTGCATCTTAATATTGGTATTAAAAATGAAACAGTTGCTTCGTGTTCAATTTGAAACGAAACAATTATAAGATATGAATGTGATAACTTGTGAAAGGAGGTAAATAAATGAAGATGTTTGTTTGATTAACATTCTCAAACTAATAATAAAACTACATCAAATATATAACGTAAGTAAAGGTTGCCATCAATATATTATTTGTGGAATTGTTATGTGTCTGTCTGTAATGCGTAACGCTACAATTGAATAGATTTACTTGATTCTTGGTACATTCAGAAATTATTTGTTGGCAATGGAACTGTTACTGGGAAATTTTCCAAAGCCAAGCAAGACAGGGTTACTAGTTAACAAACAAAACAATTGATATCAAAACCAAACGCCATTTACTTAAATAAAAAGTGTTATTATAAAGGAAAATCCGTTACTATTATTTTATCCACTTGAAGACGTTAACGGCCCAGCCCGCATGATTCGTATCAACTCATCTTTCGTGACATCGCATATTATATTGCGATTCAAAAAAACTATTGACTTACTTGTCTCTCTGTGGGGTTGTATTATAAAATCATTCAAATTTATAGCATATGAAAAATTTACGGTTGGTTAGAGGAGTGCGACAAGCTGGGCCTAATACTAGATCTACCCATATATACAACGAGCGTATACAGTGAAAGTATGTACCTAAAAGATTTTTTTACTTATTATAAGTCAATGCTTGACTACTATCCCACCTGATTGTAAATGAGCAGCCTGAGGCTTAGAGAGCAAATTTATTGCGCAGTTTGTAAAATCTTTCTTGAGGTTTCAAAACAACACTAATCTTATTATATACATTTACGAGTAATATTAAAATTACAGACGAGTTCTGTTCGAAGTAAACATCGTATTACTAAGATTTTTATTCGAACTTGAACCTCAAAAATAACGGATTATTTTGAGAATACTCCCCGCCAAGGTGCGAAACGTCACCCAAAACCAGACAGACAGACGAAACTATACAAACAGCCAGTTACAGATTAGAGGCGACCCCCGTTTATTATAAACATATTAAGATATTATCTGACGCTTTACAAAAAGGTGCCTTTCAAATTACATTTAATCCTTCTATTCAATACTCGTGTTCAATGAGAAGGCGCATGGCTACGCTATTGTGAACTTTGTTGCAAGCGAATAAAGTATTTCAAACTAAATAAAAACAAAAGCTCTCTGAGAAATATAGACATGTTGTAAAGGGTTGTTCAATTGCACGGCGTTTAAATCTAAGCCTTATCATATTATTATTAACGTAGCTATTTCACTGATAATCGAAGGTGGATTTAAAAGTCAGTTTCGCTTATAAAAATGCATTTATTCGCACTAAGAACAATAGAGTGCATTTAGCGAAGGGAAGTGTCTTGTCGTTACGTTTGTGCACAATAACCACTAACACTTTGAATATGTCACACAAAGACGAATTAATTGTGATGTGGCTTTGTGAAAATACGAATTGATAAGTAGGCACGAATGGGTGTAGAAAATACATACTTACATTTTTTTCGATGACACTACTTACTAAAAGCTCTGGATCCTCGGTGTTGTGATCTGACGTCTTTGGTAACTCAGAGACATCCATGAACGACGCTCTATAGAAAGAGTTACATGAATCTATCCCACTACTTCTAGGAATTAAGGTGAAGCGCTTGATTAGGAGCAGTAGAATTGTTATTTAGTATTGTTTATATATGGCTATTAACTGCAATTTACAATGACCCCTAATGGCTACTTCTACACCATAAAAAACGACTTCTTACTCTGTATTTACTTTTCTTGAATTCCAAAATCAGGATATACTTAACAAAAACCAAATCAACACAGTTTATAGTATTTACATATGAACATTTTACTAAAAATACATATTCTACGTTATGTTTGAAAAAATAGAATAATATTTTTTGACACTAATTAAAAATATTAATATTTATTGTTTTAACTCTCAGACGATACTTCTTGTAGTCTACCAGCATTTAATAATAAATTAATGCAACGTGATAATTGTTGTCTCAAAACTACCTGCAAGAGAAGAAACAAAGGGCTACGAACTGTTCAGATTCAATCTACAGACAGACACGTCGTAGCCGTTTTGTGTTTAGTTAAGTTGAAGTATTAAATAAACTCTGCAACCACATCTACTAAATTAATAGGTTCGTGTTAATGAACCTCTGACATTTTTGCATAAAAATACGTAACTATGCATACAAGTAGTTGCCACACAAGAAACCGAACATATGTTACACCGTAAAACGGCACGGTACACATAAGTTTGGTACTACAATAATTTTGTGTTATTGTTATTACAGGTGTGGAATATACGTTCGTATATAAAATATTCGGTTACTGGCAAGCCATCGCTAAAATTCGAGAAACATGAATGCGAATTTTAAAGATAATAATAATTTTAATAAATAATAAACAAATAAGGAAGAGGTAAGCGTGAGGGTACAAGAATACCACTCAAAAACTCTACATATACTATTTCCATCCTGAATAAATTTTACGTATTTTTATAGAAGGTTACTTAAATTGGCTTCAAATAATAAAATAATATTAATTTTATTATATTTATCTTAACCAAAACTATTGATTGGCGTGTTCATCAAACGTTTTTAGTTTTTTTAATTGTCCGTTAAATTTAAATAAACAAATAAGTAGAAACATAACTAAATTGAGGGTAAGTAAGTACCTACAACAGACGAGCTAGTGTCCGTTGTGCTCACCGCGTCAATGCGCGCAGCCTTGTGTCCGCGGACAGCGCGCAGATAAGCCGCAATTACCGGGCGCAACGCGATTTGGCGGCAAATTCCATGCGCACGCGCATATAACTCCGAACGTATTGGAGCTGGCAGTTCACTGTACCTCTTAAATATGTACTTTATAAACACTCTAGACATTATAACAACCAATAATGGTCACAATGAGAGGTATCCTCTCACAATGAGAGGAGGTAACGCCACCACACACACGCTGGACGCGTACCGGTTAGCAGACTTTACACACCTTTGAGAATATTATAGATCACTCTCAGGCGTGCAGGTTTCCCCACGATGGTTTCTTCACGGAAGCAAGTGATAATTAATTTATAACGGGCATATAATTTGGAAATTCGATGTACGTCCCGACTTCGGACTCGAGTCTCCTGTGTGGGAGACCAACGTTCACAAAACAAGGGTACTCAAAAACTCTACATACACTATTTCCATCCTGAATAAATTTTATTTTTTATATGGAAGGATACAATTGGCTTCAAATAAATATTTTATGTGTCATCTTGTGACTTGATATAGATCCGTGCTGGTTGACCTCATTTACAGATGCTCCTGGGCTGCAGCGGTCACTGTTCACATATGAAATGTGATCTCGTTTTAATATTCATATAAATAAAAATGTATGTCTCTTTAACCATACCCATATGTATCTTTATTAAATACATATTCGTTATTGAATGAAGTGTCTGTTATTCAATCTTTCGTTTATAACACGACCGCAAAAACACTTGTATGAAACCAATCTAGGAACCTAATAAACTTATATGACCAGATGCATAAAGTATCAATCGATTAACAACTTGCGTAAATCATGGCCATAAAGATTTCATAGAATTAATCATTCAAATTTAGTAATCATTAAAATAGAGAGTAAAACTTTACTTTTAATTAACTAGTATTGCATAGTTTATTAACGAAAACCAACTGCACGTAACAGCGGTGAAGAAATCGAAAGAGGTAAACGGTGTACATTTTGTTGAATTGTGAAAAGGGTTAAATATCATAATACGCTAGTTTCTCTTGTAAGATGCAATCCAATGTTACAAGTGATTGATCCTTACTATTTACGAATCACGATGTTTCTTTTAAAGATTTTCGGTACGTCTTCTGTACTATTTCAAACTTGACTTAAAGTTCGTATAATTACTGTATGATATCCCATCCCATAAATGATTTAAAGTAAATTTTTAGAAAATCTAAATTTATGTGTGAATGATCTCTAAGAATTTACATATTTTCTAATTTATTAACTCCATTAAAGTCAAGTTGTTGCCAATTTAGTTCTGCTTAGTTCTGTCATATCTTAGAGCAGGTGTGGCAGCGGTATCTTGGGTACCGAAATGACCTACTAAACTAGTAATTTAAAAATATGATATCACATGTAATATATGACTACTCCACGCACCTATCACCAAACACTTCGCACATCCAGGACGAGGGCTAGGTGTCCAGCGATAGCATCGCCGGCGGAACCCGCGGTCATCTCCGATCGCCGGATTCCATTCACGCAGAATTTTAGCCCATGTTTGATTTAACACCAATTATGGACTTCCTTGTTCCAGGGTTAACCGTACAATTTGTTTTCCCATTCCGAAACATTTTCTGGGAGAAAACAGGAGATTATTTCATTGGGATATTATTAATAAATTTTAAAATCGAAGAAACGGGATATTTTTGTTAATTATCAACTCATTACTATTACATGAATAGTAATCGTTTGATAATACCGATTGATACGAAAGATCTAAAGGAAGTTTGAATTCAAATTTCAATGCTATTATTCCCGGTGTATATTGGGTAGTAACAAGTCATTTTTAGTACGTAACGTATTAAGCAACAATTTTATTGAAACTACTTATTTTATAATAAAATTTTAACACAAAGTTGGCCGTATGAGAAACTTCCACGCTAACTAGCCTATTCTTTTACAAACACTTTTAACACATAATGTACAATTATAAAGCGGTTAAGGCTATTGATACATCAAAAGATGTGAAAAACTATGTATTGTGACGTGAAGTTATTCTGAAAATTTACATTATTATACCGTAAAGGCCGTATCAGTCACAGAAAATTCGAAACAAAGATAGCGATCATAGAATATGACCTTGGGGATTGCCTATTTCCCAATACAATTTTCAACTGACAATAATCAATAAGCTTCATACGGGGAATCGTAATCGATTGTCTTGTCCAGAGACATGCATGAGGGCCAAGGCATTGTCATGTTTTTTCCACATTTTCACAGTGAAGGGACTGTGTGAACTATGGCGCATCAAGGTCATCATTGTCAAAGGCTGATAAAGCTACACAAATTAACTTTGCACTCTAGTAATCAACATAAACGTCCAATTGTTTGGATGTAAGACGCAGATTGGCGTGCAGATTGCTTTGACTAATGTAAATATGTTTTTGCAAACGCTGGGTAACGTTCCAAGTGATTGTGCGGCTCCCGACTTTTTATGTGCGAGTCATATTGTTTTACGGTTAACTTGTTACTCTGTAATAAGTAACCTACAAAATACAGAATGGATAGGATAATAAAATGAAATCATATTTACGACAGGTATCAAACTTTACATAATGGTTGGAACGTAATGAAATCAAATCCATTTTTACCGATCGAATCCACTTAATACTATAAGTTACAACTTGTGGCATCGATATGTTTTGGAGAGTCATCTAAAGTATATGCTTAGCTTAACAAAAACTGGTAGTAAAATCGATTTATACTTAGAAATGAGTAAGATCACAGAGGGATGTGTGGAGATGATGTCGGTCATCGCGGTGGGCGTAATGTGGTTGACGATTGTGAGTTTGGAATAAATAATCGATTTAACAGTCTCATAAGGGCTCGAGTGTAACCTGAGACGAGGTTAGTCGATGACCGGCTCGTGGCTCGGGTGGGGTTCGACGCTCGACACGCGCAAATATGATTAGCGAATACTGTCTCCAACAAGATTAACTTTGTAAATGCGTATGAACAAGTTTATTATGGAAACTTTGTTTGCGCATTAAAGTTTACAATATAAAAAAAATAAAACTACATACTTTTTATTACGTACTTTTATCACAACACCACTCAATAAAACAAGTTTATAACAATTTACTCATTCGTTTTGTAATGGTAGAGTAATCACAATAATGTAAACTGCACAGACGTAAATGTACTTGGAGTTTAAATACAAAAACGCGAATTTTGTGTGACGCATCTTTAATATTGGTAATTACTCTTAACAGACTTCAAAAAGTGAGGAAGTTCTCAAATCGTTTATATTTTTGTTTTTAATGTTTGTTACTTCAGAGTTCTGTCATTTATAAACCGATTTCAAAATTCCTATTTTGTTCCAAAGATGTTTCCCGAAGGTGTCCCCCTTTAAAGAAAAATACCACCAAGAAATTCACCTTCTTCAAATTAAAGTCGATTATTGTTTGTTAAAATATTTGTTATAGTGTCCCCATTGGATAACATTTTGGGATCCAACATAAGTTCACTCTCCTTTTATATTTGTTCTCATTTCTATGATTCCGAAGCACAACGTTACGTGGAAGCAACTGCTGGCTAACAACACAGCTGTCTTGTATTTCTGTCTTTTCTTATTTCCCTGTTATTCATTATCTTCAAGTGTACAATTAATAGTATTTTTATAATTTCCCTTAAATTATATACACGGACGGACAATTGTTACAGAGTTTTCTATATATTTTTTTATATCAGTGACAAAAGAAAAGATGGACTGATGACACGGTCATCGTCGCTCATGCATGTATAATATATATATAACTATATAACTTATCACCAACGCGTTGCCGGCTAAGATGAAATGCGCTCGAAAACGGAGAACGGATGGTACAAAGCCCAGTGACCAGCGATAAGAGAGACTTCTCCCCGTAGTCTCGGCCATTACTCAGCACTCTGCACTACGAGCCGGTTAGGTTGGTTTGAATTTAAGAATGAATCATTACCCGCTTTCGTCACACACTGTTTTATTAGAATTTATAAGAATCCTACATCAAAACCTAACTAAATCCCAAAACGATACTCTTGTTTACTTATTTGTTTCTACTAACATATATAAATGAATAAGTTATAAAGCTGTTTGTAAAGATCAATTAGTAAAATTGCCTAAAAATAGCCTTTTTAAGCATAACGGGTACTCACGGTGTTTGTATTTTCACGTCGGCGGGGAGAGCCTCTTGACGCTTACTTGATAAACATTAACGACAGGCGAGCCTGTCACGTTTACGTCTGGTTCGTTTAACGGTTTCAGGTAACATAACACGTGAAAGTAACATCTTCACGCATTGACATATCGATAAATAAATATACAAATCACTTATAAATTGTCCGCGATTATATAAGTTTAAAATTAAATGCTAAGTCAATAGCCCTTAACAATGGTTTCGTTATAAATATTTTATAATAATTTTCACATCAATCACGTTAATATCTTTATCAAAATGATCGCGCTAATTCAATTACAAATTACTTTTAACAGATCAATAGTCTGAAGTTGTTGACCCAAAGAGGCATTATGACCAATTAAAACCAATTAAAATGCAATGCCTATAATGAATAAGCTGTCAAGAGCGACACAATTTGTGGAAAGCATGGTTCTGCATAAGAAAACGATAAAATTAATATGATCAATAGATAGGGTAACTGCGTAGCCCATTCAATAGAATACCCTACCCCGGACGAGGTGTCCCGACTTCGATACTATTGTGTACATCCAGGGCTACATTACTTTGGAGAATACTATAGCGGGGTGGTGAGTGTGTGATTTTTTTTTAATCCAATGGCTTTGTACAGCATGGTAGTTCATTAGTATCGAGGAGGCTTGTATTCCGCCACTCTCTACTACAATTAAGTGAACGTGTTAGAAATCAATTTGACGTCCTGGTGCATTTACGTTACTTAAAAGCCTTCGTTGAAGCTTAGCAATTCGTTTTATGTGGCTTGTTACAAATAAAATTAGGGTAAAATGCGTATGATAATTCTTGATTGCTCATAGTCACTGGTAGCTAAATGATTACGTAGAAAGCTTAACACAATGCAAGACTGTTTTAAAGAATTGAAGCCATCATCATGTTTTTCCTTCAACAGTTACGTTAAAGCTTCGCAAAATCTCCATTATGTGTTTTAAATTAACTACATTTATTTGGTGATCCCTGAAAGTAAGTAGCACATGAATTGAAGTTAAATTATTGTTTGATGCAATAGTTGTGCAATGAAAATATAAGTGGAATGAAAATTGAATTTCAAATCCCAAATAATTGCTAGATATTCGTTTTTGTCAAGTAAAACACGGTCGCTAATAATAATATTATTGAGTCAAGACACGGTCTGATGGCTGTACTTCTGTAATTGGCCTGTGATCACGCAGCTGCTGGAATCGGCATGATCATGTCACTGACTCCATTTCAGTTCTAACGGCCTTAAATATGATTGGCCACTGGATGGATATTTTTGTTTTTTTATTGACAAATGAATATAACATTATGATTGTTCATTGTATTTCATGTATGTATACGTATATACGTCTTTATTATATTAATAAACCTCAGGGACCAGAAGATTCACAACTACCGTGTACATATTTGGTTTTCAATAAAAAATATTATGATTATTATTATTAAATAAAATAAAATTTTGTGCATATACTTCCAATGAAATAAATAAAAAAAAGTGAAATAAGCAGGCAAGTTAAATAATTAATAATGGTAAATGTAGCTTCAAAGCACGTTGCTGTTCAAATATAAAAAGTTTGACATTCAGTGTGACAGTAAAAAGGTTGTCGACATCATGCAACTGAAGCCATCCAGTATCATCGTTAAGTGAACTAGATGACTCACATTGTAATAACGAACGGCATAACATTAGCATCAACGCATAACGACGCTCCTGTAAATAAAATTATGCGACCCATTCCCAATACAAAATAAAGGCAGTTCCAAACGAACATCACTTGCGACTGCCGTTACATAAAAGCGCGTACCTTATGGTAAAGCGGGTATTCAGATATAAACATTGCCACAAATTAGTTTGTTTGTACTGATCTTCCGAGCGATAACCGCCTATATATAACCTAGTTAGCATTCTGTATGAGGTAGGTGAGATTCTAGACCGCTTCCTTTCTGAACTATATATGTGACAGGCATGGTGTTCTATCCGTACTTACATGTAACATCTATGAAAATGTTTAGTTAGTAATGTTTATTAATTTGTAAAAAAATAGGCATATATTCCCCTCCTTCTGAGCAACGTCCAGGGTAATTAATCATACCAGCGATACTATAAATATAGTTCATATTAATTATACTATTATTTAGTATTTTGTGACAGCCCTGCCAAATTGACGCAGTGTCTACATAATGTCAGCTTTTCTTCCGATATGATAGGTGACCGACCTTTATATAGTATCATAAGAACTCGACATACAAAACATGCCACAATAACGTACACTGAAAACTATACAAGCTCTTTGGTTCTCGTTATGTAAAATCACTGCCCAAGTCATTGGCCATAATATTGGCTTTTATTAATTACTTAGTAAAATTTGTAATTAAGAATAATAAAATCCTGAGTGAAATATAATGAAAGTTTATAAAAGGCCTCAGGCAACAACGTTGCCCGTTTGATAACGATCTCGTTTCCAAGAAACATCCAGCTTTTGATGTGTGCCAGAGGCAGACATTTTGTTCCATCTTATACTCCAGTATCAGCTGGATGTGATGTCACAATTTTAGTGTGTTCTCCTACCACGAACTCAGGAAATCCTGATGGGAGCCTTTGTACGTCCTAATTCCAAATGTTTGTGACAACATCATTGACTAGTTAGTCATAAGTTATTATTGAATATAATTGAAACAACAATTACTTAGGCATTACGCATAAAGACTATCCACTACCGTAGACTGCTGCACATACATTTTAACCGTCCTCAATTTGAAGGAAACTGCCTGCGACCAGGCATAACCATCAAAACGGTAATAGATGAGTTGAAAGGTCCGCGGATGTCCTTATGACGAAGATGGTAACTCGTTGTTATGAGCGGGTTTTACCGGATTTTGTAATTCTAACTGTGGAGATGGAACTGACCTTCTATACTCAACACTACACTACTTATGTGTGTGCGTGTGTCCGCCAACCGTATGACAAACGGGTATTATTGATGTTATGTAGCTACATAACCTAGTTGAGGTTCGAGACAAAATCTTCGAAAAGATAAATAACGAGACACACGGTCGAGAAGGATGAACGAGCGCTTGTGATATTAATAATTAAGTACCTGTGTGCATTGTTCCGGTCAGAGTCTAGTTCGATGTAATCGAGCAACTTTATACGTTTTGAGAAAAAAATTAAGAGACATGTGCTGGTCTAGACTTAGATGGGACAAAAATAATTTGTTGGGAAGAACGGGTTTAATAAAATTTGTTAATATCTAGATATTAACATAGATAGTTTTATTAATATATCCGTCTGTTTAAGGCTCATAAATGTTAGTCTAGATGTTACAGAACATAAATAGAAAACTGGATAATTTTACGAGACAATAAATAAGCATTAAATACACGACAAATTGATTTGTAGCACCCGCGCACCGGCGAGCGCGGTAGTCCCGCGGGGTCGCCAGCCGACGGGACGGATCGTGCAGGACTTACTAGCTTGTTTTTAAACATGTATAATACTTATGCATATGTATCTATATATACACGCAATTTTCCTCATGATATTTCTCTGCACCCAAAACAAAATATTTTATTTTGTGCTGCAATCAACGTATAATACCGGAAACTAACAATTTATTCATTTAACATTAAAACTGACAATTATCGTTATTATTAATATTACTGATCTCACTGAAGAGTTCAATTGGTTATTCACAGGATAATAGTTCAAATATGGTTACATGCTTTGCTTCTTCAGGTAACAAATTATTGTATACAATTTGGTATTGATACGGGTAATTAAGTTGTTAAACGTGACGTTGATAAGCTGGTTCCACTGTACGTATGAATGATCTCAGAAAAAAGCAAATACTACTAACACT
>DWPT01000902.1:0-20979 GCA_018251895.1 Agathymus mariae mariae
CTAACAACTATTGTTTTGGGTTCTGTTGCTTCAATAAAGACCTGTAATTATAGTTTTTCTCATATACATATATCCTTCTTGTACAGAAAGCGATCAGTTAAAATTTTATTATATGTATAGATATCAAGGTAATTTTTTCGGATAATAATGAGATTTTCGGATCTAGTTGCTATTTCTAACCATAAAACAATAGGTATGATTCGAAGCCAGGTCCAGTAACTAGGTAATATAGCTTGAATGCAAATTAACCTATTTGTTTCCAATGCGACAAGTCCTGAAGCACTGATCTAAGTTATAATAGGATACTACAAAGTGTCATTTGTCGATTATTTCTGTACAAATTACTGTATTTAACCATGTAATGATGTTTGAATTTTGTGTTCGTAAATATTGGGTTAAAGACGTATGTGTATTGTATTTGTATTTCGAATATATAAGTGATTTCGATCGTACTTATGATTAAGGTTTTAGCGTTTACTGTTATAAAAGATTGGACAACCTTGATGGGCCAGGGATTACAATCAATTCGATGGGATTAAACTTGCTGAGGATTTAAGTTCTATTTCCGAACACACATCACTTCCGAACTATACGTCATAGATGTGTGTAAACATGCTATCGCGATACAGGATATACAAATGCTTCGTGTGAGTGTGTAAAATACAGAAATATACTACTAGATATTTTATGACAATACCTATTAAAACTATTTTACAATTTCTTCGATAATATCTTTAGCAATTAGATTAACTGATGCAGTTTAGAGCCAGTGTGAATAGCATTTAGCGGATCCCCAGTGTGTTCGTTTCTACACAACAGGTGGTGTCGAACGATCGCAAACAATTGTTCTCTTCTGGGAAATTCTGGTGAGCCAAGTGTTTGTACTGGACACCTATTAAGGGGAACTCGATTACAATTGAACGACGTGTTTCATTTGAAGCTAGGTGTAATGAGCGTGGCTTTACACGTTTATTTATTACAATAGTTTCGTGATGCATGTACTATGACAATGAGATGGAGGATATTGCAGTTTATATTTTTATAAGGTATAAGTGAGTATAGTAAGTGGTCGTTACCATCTATGGATATTCTCAGGGGGCGTTACTAACGAGTCACTGGCAATCATGAAAGCGGTGAAATGGCTGGCTTACAATCGAAACACGTTAAGATATTTCAAATTAAATTTTGCAAAGAGGATGGTGATTAGGTTAGTAGATAAAGAACCTTTCTACCATGCTCGTGACCCTTGGGGACGACGCTTACGGCCTGTTTCTATAACCTATCAATCCCCTACTGCTGCTTAATAGTTGGTTTATTTTTCTATAAACTCAACTATCAATTACCAATTCAAAACGCCGATATATAAATACGCTACCATAGTAGCTATCAATTAACCAACAGTAAGAGAAAATATGTTATTGGAACCTGCCTATGGGTGTTTGTTCCAGGAACCCGTTCCAGTGATCAATAGGACACTGTCTTAATTTTGTTACATTAATTATAAAATTGAGCAAAACTTCTTATTGCTGAAGGTAAATAATAAATTATAATTCTCAAAGTTGATTACAAACTAATACACAGATTCATAAGGTAAAAACGTCGTTTTCATGACTTTTATATTCGTTCGAATCGATCGTAAAATAATCTTTGCAATTTCGCTGATATTATTTTGTATTACTATCAAACCAAATTTTATAAAGGAAATTAATTGAAAGTTATTCACCGTAACGATTACCGGGCTATAGCTGCCTGCAAACAATAAATACTTCGCACAAAGAAACCCCTCTGTACTCGGGAACCGACATAATTGAATAAGGACTGAAAATTGTTTTGAGCGGTACTTCAGGTGGATCGGACTGCGATATTTAATATTCTGTGGACTGTATTGTAGTTTTTATATGTTACCATACTTCTTTTGTGTTCCGAAACGAGTGTCTTTATTGGTTCAAGCTATTGGAAGCCAAGTTTTTTATGTAATAACAGGTACTCTCGAGAACACAGTAAAATTGTTCAATCGTATTTATGTTAAACACGGTAGATTTTTCGTTTCTGTTTATTTTATACATGTTTGTATATAGTTATTTATAGAAATGTCTAGGCATAATAAGATAATGTTCTATATATTTCTGTACTTTAGTAAAATATTAGATTTTTCCTTCATCGAGCATTCATCTATCTGATCGCACCCTATAAATTCCCATCGCTGGACCAGATCTGCTCTGACTCAAGACGGCTAAAAACATAGTCAATCAAACGCGTGCATATTAGCAAAAATACATTGTGGTAATTTTTTTCCTTTACTGTTGTAAGTATTGGGTTAATAGGAAATTTTTGAGGTTAATGTAGGATTCGAACCCGTTCCCCGTGCCTTTCGGCTACCAAATCACTACGCTACAACTGCTTTTAAAACCCATCTGAGTAAAATTAACTTTAGTCGGTCTCAGAGGGGTCGATATGAGTGAACATGACCCATCTCAAAATCTTACATGAAGTTTCGTTGTGCGTGTAACACGCACAACTAAACAAACATCCAGGATCTGAACACTAACATTTGTATATCACTAGCAATCTGTTCTCAATGACTACTGAAAACGTGACGTTTACGTCGACATACTTCAGTTAAAACAATTTCTATTCGTTTTTGTGAGGCGTTTCTTATTTATGTTTACCCCATTCACGCAGGACTTATTCGTGAAGATTTTTCGCTTAATAATCCTTTTAGTGGTTTGTACTAGTGAGATTATACAGTATTTTTGTAAATTAAATGTTGTGTAATTCTTATCTGTGGGACTGGTTGGCTGACATAGAGACGTGTGACATATCACGCAGAAGCCACTGAAGATTTAAATAATACTTAGCATATTAAATTTGTAACTTACGGTCATTTTCTAAAATACTTCTCATCCTGGAATGTGGATTTGTCCCCGCGAAATTGGGTATACCAGTTAGTGCTGATATTCTGTTAAGTGGCTGGTAAACAAATTTGTCAACGCTTTTCTTTATCTATTGCAATAATTAATATTTCAGATTAATATTGGGTAATAGGTACATATAATAAATAAAATGGAGCAAACATTAAGTTTATTAAATATCAGATTAAAATGTAAAATAATGAAATTAATTAAAATACGTATATTAATTAATTACGTTGGTTTCAGACGTTTGTGTCATCAATGAATGATGAATATATTGTTAAACGAATATTTATTTAGTAAATTACAATATAGACACAGCTGTAAAATAGTTGCAATGTTATAAATGATAACACTCAGCATTCACTGCTGGTAAGAGTCGACGCAACAGCACTGAATGTGCTTCATTACTTCAGGTGAATATTTAAATAAATAAGGCAAAACCAATATATATTCCAGCATTGTTTAACAAAAACAAAACATCAACATGTTGTATAAAATTTGTTCTAGATTTACTTAAAAATATTCACGAAAATTTCGATCGTAGGGACCGTCAGCATATCAGCTGGTCAATTTGAATGTACACAAATATGTATCTCAGTAAATGCACGACACGACGCAGCAGCATAGAAATCTAGACACACAAATCGCATGTCGACATTTGTCATTTCATATCATAAACAAGAACAAAGAGAAACGGAGAACATGCGATATAATAACCAGTCTGGAACAAAAGTGCGCATCAGGTCAGAACAGTGCGGAGCAGACGTATTGTTGCTTTGTCATCGTTTGCGGTAACGGAGGTCTGTGGTTGATGCGTGCCTACGTGGACAATACTCTCGTCGCGTTCATTAACATTAATAGAAGAAATACTTAACGAAAAGCCGCAGTACATTGCTTAATTTTTAAATTTAGATGCAATTTTACAAAGGCTACAAATCCGGCATGTCGCTTAGGACGGTTGATTAGTTTGAAATGCTTTTGCAATTGTAATTGTTGTAAATATCTACCAAGATTGCTATGTTAATTTAAACGATAATAATGAACAATTTAACATGGTCCAAGACAGTACTAAATAAGTAAAACACGATTCAAACTGTATTGATTTGATTCAGAAATAGTGGGATTATGAGTCACAGTTTTGTTTTCGTTATATCTTTGGCTATTCAATAACGCATTTTTGGTGGTTACGCTTAAATAATTATAAAACGATTAAATAATTATGCGCACATTATCAGACTCATAAATATGTTATGCATGTGTTCGCGTCAGTACACGACAACAAAGTTCGAAAAGTTATTTAAATTTAACGTTCTCCAAACTGTTCATTGTTAAATATATAAATGAATGTTAAGTGACTTGGCGTAGACCATTTATATAACCAAGCCTATTCGTATTTACGCTGCGTTTGAAACTAGCCAAGTAGAACTGTATACGCTACGCAAATTCCGACGCATAAATTTCGTGGCGTAATTTTCCACTCTGCTACAGCGACTCCGTAAGCGGAATAGTAAACTTAGCCGTTGAGTTAATTGTACCTAGTATTCCTAATGATGACTAGGACGCAATGGTACTTTATGTGCCTGAATAATTCTGAAAGAATTATAAGATTTATTCGACTGCTAATAGCGTTTCCGTGTGGTTGAAAAGCAGGAGGTGCATCGACCGTGTTAATTAACGCTGATTAGAAATTTTCTTACCGTCTTCAAATTAATTAGTAACTATGATTTACAAACACGCCCCTGTCACAATCATAAATTTGGTACCGTTTGATTATCTTTAACTACTTTATTCTAATTATTACGTCACCAGTAATTATTTTCAGAACTCTGCATCGCTAATTGCTGTGATCTTTGATATTGACATAGCTAGTGCACTAGTGGTACATCGAAGTTATGTTTAATGTTGATTTTATAATAGTTTTCGAAACTTAAGAATGTCCAAAGGAAAGAAACACTTACCTTTTTCTCAATACCTAACTATCGCAGGAGTCTGTTTCTCTCTTACGACGAGAAGCTTAAAGGCCATAGTCCAACCAGTTGATCTGATACGGATTGACAGACTTCACCTTCGATCACACTATGGAGAACCATCCAGTATGCAGACTAGATACAATTCTTCTCTTCCCGCAGTAAATTATAATTAATTTATAATATTTACATAACTTCAAAAAATTGTCACAAATTTTCTTTAAAATGCCTCTGAAACGAAGTGTTCTTGTTTAACAGTAGTCATTACTGATGATATTTCATCCAAAGCTATAATATTGAATATCAATTGAACTGTGCAGTTTTTTTCATATTATTTGTTTTTCTATGTTTGTAAATATAAATCTATGATATATCGGACGAAAGATCGATGTGTCTGCCTCAGGGCGGGCAGGGTTCCCACGGGTTGCGTCTCATTTCGATGCCCATCGGCGAACAGGTGAAGGTTTATACAATGTTTCATTATTCTGGACTTTTTGGAGTCAACCAATTGAATTTCGAATTATTTGTATTATTGAGGATTAATCTAATAATAATGATCCGCATGAATAGAACATCAGTAATTTACTAAATTCATAGGTTAAATAAAATAGCCTATCGAAATTTTATCACCATGAAAATTGATTCCATATGGATCGATGGATCAATATATTATGTCCCCCCAGTTAACTACTCTTCTTTTAAAATCCAACTGTTGGATGTATACAATGACGTAGATAAAAATAGATGTTCAAACCTGATAAATCAAGTCTGACAAAATTATCAAAATATATTCGATATAGGTTTGAACTTGTTACAGTTTAGTTACTATTAAAAAAGCACACATACTAAACATAGTACATATATGTATTTGTTATGCGTGTTTAAAGAACCTACGTCTGACTACAGCTTTTACTCCCCGGCCTCGCCCTAGGGGTCATTACTATCAAACTTGCTAACTTTGTCCTTCATGTAATATCGGGCGGCGGTAGGAGACGGTAATGCTTTACACCGCCACGCTGGTCAAGTGCGGGGTAACAAACTTCCCACACCTTTGAGAATATTATAGGGAACTGTCAAGAATGCAGATTCCCTCACCTTATTTCCTTCAATAAAGCAAGTAATAAATTAATTTTAATACGCACATAATTAAAAATTAGTTAAATCAATAAGTGACACCTATCTCTTGAATTACTTACATTATTATATTGTGTTAAGTATAACTCTTATTGTATTTGAGTTTAAAAAAAACATTGTTTAGTTCTTGATGCCCTTTTGTGGCACCATGTTTAATCCTAAATATATTGAATTGAACCTTTTGTAACCTGTATGAAAATTATGTTATATTGAGTATAAGTAAAAATTAAATTTGTAATTTATTGCCGTAGAACACAACCATAAATTGTACTAACTAATGTACGCCAACAAACGTTGACTTTCACCTTAACGTAACAAATCCGGTGTTTTAAACACGAGAAATGTGTCAAAAGGAGTTAGTGCGACGTGTCACATTAAATCTTTATCGGAAAAGTCAAGTAAGCACTTCGTATTAAAACTTTAATTATCGCGACAATTATCGAGCTTTAAGAACGAAAGCTACTTATACCTGTCATAGTGGAGCTGTCAACCATTCGAGGGTAATATTTCCTAATGAGAAACTAAATTTGATTTTATCTATCAAGTAATAAAGTTCAAGTTTTATCGCCAAACGCCACCTGTATTAATGAAAGCCTTTCTCGGCACGTTTATTTGTAAAACCTCTTTATTCCCAGGGTAATTATTTTCTATATGAAACTCTTATTACGTAAAATAAAGTGTTATGTGACCTACATTCTTATTTAATCTTTTTGTTGGTATGCTTAAGTTTCTTCAAATTATCATATTTCGATATGGCAATACATTATTTATTACATAATTATATAAAAATATTCCCCGATAAACTAATGTACCATTTAGTGGTTTGAACTACGGTCGTCACACTGGAGACAACTGGGCTCAAATTCAAGATACTTTATGTATTAAAAATTAATTTGCAGTTTCTACGGTGAAAGATTTAATCCCGTAGGAAATGAGAAGATTGATATTTATATGATATTCGTCTTAACGATGGTAATTTATTATTGTCGGAATCTACTTTTAAAAAATATTAAAAGATTTTTTGTACGCTATATATTTTACGGTGCTAAATTAGAAATCTTCAGGTCAATTATTCAGAACTATGTATCAATCGTAATAACGAACTATAAACCAATCAGTTTATAACATTAAATTTCATAGTGAATTTGCATCGCACGACAAAACTTTCGTGGAATCACCTAATAGGATAAGTACAGCCAAAAGCATAGGTTCTGATCCTGCTAATGGGTGTTTCTCGTAGAGCAACTCCTCGCTTTCTAATATGCAAATGTGGAAGTCGAATTAGGAATAATAACCTCATATACAACCTGAGTTCACAGTAACTTCTCTGCGTTTTACTGACGTGCAATTTATAACTCGATAGTTCCATTGTTTGAATTGCTACAAGTAATATACGGAGTATATTATTTTGTTGTTATAAAGTCGTTTTTATTTTATTTTTGTAGATATTGTAGAGAATCAAATACGAACTTATTCAAGTAGAATTTATTGATTTTGATTTGTTAGTCAATTCTACAACATATGACAATAACTGTTTTTTTACATTTGACATTCATTAAACCTTAAATTACATTAACATTAAATTAAATACATTTTTTAATTAGTTTTGTAATAAAAACATGTTCAAAATAATATTTACTAACGATTTATAGAAAATTATCTAATATGTTTTTATGCTTATCTAAGAGACTAATTTTAATCGACACTGAAAACAGGTATAAATTAATGCAAAAATACGTTTCCAATTTTTTAATGGCATTGTTTTCTTCTATTCGTGTAAGTTGTATCGAGTTACTGGACGTTACGAGTATAAAATGCACTTGTCATTATACGCTTTAGGCGGTTCAAATATTGTAGGCATTATTTTAACTGTCGTCTGATCGTAATCTTGAACGTAAAGTCCGCTCATGATCATAACTCATTGTCAGTGACTGTTTGACTATGACCTTATCTTCGCTTTTCCCATCTTGTTACATTGCTACCTTTTGAAAAGTCGTAAAGATTATTTTCCTGTGCTATATAACTTTAATTTTTCTTAAGTTGAGACCACTGTGTTTTACTTTAATTATATATAAATATTAATAATAACAAGGTAGTGTAATACGTTGTGTTGTAATAGATCCCCTTATGCAGTCCGTATGATTAAATGTATTATGGCTACGATACAGTGATTTTCTTACGCTTAAATACTGAAATATTACACTTCTTATACTTTGTTTCGTTTCGGCTTTTGTAATACTGTTTGGACCATATTGGAATCGTTTATTATCTCAACAGCTCACAGAGGCAGACAGGTCAACTGATGGTTGTGGACACTGAAATTTTGGTGGATTTTGCCGTTCTTTAAAAAATATTATATGAGATAAAATAAATAATAAAATAAAATAAAATTTAAAAAAATAATATTAAACCAATGTTGTACAAACATAATTCTAATCTATAACAGAGATATTCGCTGCAAACTGATCTTTTCCGATAAAGGTTATCAAATGTAGAAGCCTTTCTTGCACTGATATATAATCATTGTCATAACTCCGAAGACAGCGTTATCTGCGGGTTGTGATTACGGCCTTACCTCTAGCGTCCTTATCAAACAGCCTAATATTTTATTCCTAGGGATGTGCTCGCCGTATCGACGTTATAACTTTATACTAAACCATTAATTATCCTTAAGAATTGTTAGAGAACCTCTCGATCGCAGCAGTTCAACCCGACATTTATGCCAACGATTGTTTTGGAACTAATGTAAGGTATGTATTAAAATTTACTGTTGTAATTATAGTTATTATTTGATTTTACCATACTGTATCAGTTCTTAGCTTTATTAGGATGTATTAGGAAAATTCATTATTAATTTTGTACCTTATGTTTCTCAAGGGGAATTAATGCGGTTTTTATAAATCATGCTTTAGCACACTTTATATTGAATTCTATTTTTAACAGACTTCGTAAAGGAGGTTCTGAATTTGTTTTTATTTATTTTTATTACCTCAAAACATCGTCATTTATTAATCGATTTGGAAAATTCCTTTTTCATTTGGAAGGGTAGTCTTCCCGTTTGGTCTCATTAGTTGTCAGACTATGACAGGAGAAAAACGCGAAAACAATTGAAAACGTAATCAAAGTGCCTATCTGTAAACAAACATTTGTTCAATGGTTGTCAATTATGAATGACTCTGGTTCTCTTATTTTCTTGTTTTCCTTTAGCTGTAGCTATGTTCATGAACACCTTGGGTTTTTTCTTTACTTTAACTGAAATTTTGCACCACTTACCCCTAACATTAACATACTTAATTCCTCTCCACCTTAGCTTGCCTGGAAGAGATCGCTCTTAGCGATACGGTCGCCTGTTGGTTACACCGTGTAATTGTATTATTGTCTTTCCAAATTTGTATTACTTTTGGTGTACAATAAAGTGTATTGGATTATAATGTAATATAATGACCTGAATTAAATAAAACCTTTCATTGAAAATACTACGAACATGTTATTTTTAGCTGAATGAATAGTATCCTTACTATTTAAGTTTGGACAGCGTTTTAACTGAAAAGAAACACAATGGGACAGGCCTTAAGCACTGATACTGTTCATATTTCAGATTGCGTCTCAATAGACGCTTTGAATAATTGAATATATTGTAGGTAGCACCTGCATAATAATGTAGAGTAGGCGTCACAGGGGGAAAGTTATTTTTTGCGCTCTGCTCGAAATACAAGCACCCCACGTTTTGTAAATTACTCAATACTTTTTGAGTGAGTGTCCTCCAAGTACGTTAAATCGTATGTAATGTTTTATTATTATTTTATTGTATAACTATATGTATTCTTAGGTTTTACGCGAAATCTAGACAGCTACTTAACACACTTTATATTTAAGAAGCTCCAACAATTTCTTTGAAAATATAGACCTATAAAATCTTGCACCACCAACACGCTGCGTTGTATAAAAATATTAAAATCTCCATCCGGAGCAGGCGATGGAAAATAGTTTCAAACAGAAAAGGACGCGTAAAAGTTAATTGCTTACTCACTGTGGCTGAAGTAAAACCACAGGCTGCAAAAAAAAGTAAAAAAAAATTCAACGGCCATCGACATCGTTTACGGAACGTGCCCACACTTGAATATTCAAATTGGCTCTACACAATAGCCTTCCCCACCCCTACCCTCACCGAGACGGGCAGGCCCACAGTCTACAGACCCCTTAGCTAAGGAAGCCCAACAATAGAGAGGAGAAAAAAAGTTAAGTTCCGGTGTCACTCGCACGCTTCGGCTTATCACAGAAATATCTACCTTACCTTAGCGTTGTAGGAATTATTTTAATACCAAAGCGTGGACGATACGCAGAAAACGTGACAGGTATTTGTTTCGATCTGATAACGTCTAGGGTTGGCAATATCTAATAGCACATTATAAATTATAATATATGGTTAACGTAGTTAATTTGGCCCAAAATCATAAAATAAATTTAACACTACGTTAATACAAAAAATGATCAAAGTATATGTATATAATGAAAGAAAAATTATTATAACGGTTACACAGTTTTAACTATGAAGAGATTGAAACACTTGCAAAGCATTCATTAATTATAAATTATGTGTCAACTAAACATAATCACAAACACATACTTACTAAACACATGCATAATTATAATACTATTGCTATAATAAAAGTATAGCGTTTAGTAAACGTGTTTAGTAAGCATGTGTTTGTGCTTATGTTTAGTTGACAGATAATTTATAATTAATTAATGCTTTGCAAGTGTTTCAATCTCTTCATAGTTAAAACTGTGTAACCGTTTAATTAATTAATGTAATTAATATGTAATTTATGGTCAATTACGTTTATTATTATTATATTTTTTTAATAGATGATTTATTATTAAAATTATCATTATTAGTGATACAGAGCAGAAAATTAATATATAAATTTACGAAGTGGCGCAGAGTTTATAATACTGTTGAGAACCCTGCAAAGCGACGAGTTCTGGTTTCGATTGCCAGTCAGGGAAAATCGTTTTATATAACAGATAAATGTTTGTTGTCTTGTCTTAACTGTTTAACAAGTCTCATTAATTTATTAACACAATGAACTTGGACCCTTGATCTCGTGATTTGGATTTAGAGAAAGTATACTCAAGTTATCTTGAGATATTATTTTTTTATAGAGCTTCCTTACTGCAAAATTGGAATCATCAGTAAAAATGTTTAACTGTCAACCCTAAGAGCTACAGGTGCAAAATGGTTGCGTGGACAAAACGAATCAAAGGGACGACAGCTACGGCCCGCTATAAAATATTGAAATACAAATAATATTTATTTTCCAATTCAAAAACAAAGACAGCTTTACTACGGTACGCTGATATTGATTGAAGGTATCAGTTCATGTAGGTTGCACATAAACGGTTTTCTTAAGTGACAAAATTATGGAATTTCGGTTCACTATCTGTCGACTCCACCGTTCGAGTCTCAACCGGTAGTTTAGTTTGATTTGAAGTATCATCCTCCATGCTGCTCCAGTGTGGACTGATTATAAAGCTAGTGTCTTACGTTTTAAGTCACACATTGCAACAAAGCTTAATGATTGCTATTTAACGATATTAATCGAGGTCGACTGCAAAACCTATCTTCTGGATCTCAAAAATGTATTATTAACCAGCAAATCGCCCACACTTCAGAAAAACTACGCCGTACGCTTCGAGATAGCACCTGCATTGTTTTAGAACTTGGTTTCTATGGTTCTATGAATTATAAATTTATATAATTTAATTTACAACTTTTTTATTTGTTTAATTTTATTGTTAATATAAACGAAGTTTAAATGTTAAGTGATGCTTACTGCAGTACATCAGTGAAAACGAAAATAAATTCGGTTAATCGGTTTCTAACACCTCTTCCTCTATGTTATATTGCGTTAATAAAGGCTCCTAGTAGTAGCTTTTCTCATTTATCTTACAGAAAACGATCAGTCATAAATTTATTATACGTAAGAATAAAAAAGATAAAATATCCTCACTGTTCACTATGTGATTATTCAAAAGTTTCTAAATCTCTCGGTGATATTCACATAACTAACTTTGATTTAACAGCAACAGTAAAACCATTTAAGAGTGAGAAATCCTAATTAAATCTGACCTAAGGCACTTAATGAACTAATTCTATCACTAACGTACAAATTGTGCTCCGGAGATCAGTCTTGAGGGTACTGAGCTTTGAGTAACATTCCAGTTGCCTGGGGAATATGAAATAAGGTCAATAGACTGTACTCCAGTCAGTATTTATACTCATAGTAGGCAAAATTTACAATTTACTATCTTGATATATGTTTCATTATACAGATATATTCTCGATTCTCCATTCGATTGCATATACTTTACTAAATGGTTAAAGAGTGAAATATTTAAAATTTTTATAACATTACTTCAGGCTTAAAGCTCTTTTCATACAAGAAAAAATATTGTATGTACTAATTACTACATTGATCTATCGCGAAGTGCATCATTTTATTAATACAAAGAATTTATTTTCATTTTTAGACCATTTGGACTGGTTAACAGTTTTTTTTAAGAATAACATGTTCAATGTAACGAGATAGTTTCATTTTGTAATGGAATTTTGTTCAAAACAAAGATCTCCCAGTAATAATTTGACTGCAAAGTTGCAAGTAATCTTGTCTATCAAGTTCGCGGGTTCGATGGTCGGTTGATGCTGATTTACGCTAAGAGATAGTAGCTACTTTTTTTTTGTTAATTAATTTATAACTTTTTTTTTATGGACGGATTTAGATGAACCGAACTTTAAATATTAAGTAATGCTTACTACAATATATTTGTTAAGCCGAGATTAGCGCGCACAAATACACAGACAAACAGATCTAACAACTATTGTTTCGGGTTCTATTGCGTTAATAAAGCCCCTAATAATTGTTTTTCTCGTATGTCCTTCATGTACAGAAAGCGATCGGTTATTATTTTATTATATGTAAAGATATATAAATAAATATTTGTCCCGGATATTGGTTACTTGTGATTATGATGATGATGTTGTGTTTTCGTGCTATTGCAATACTACATGTCTTGGTATGAGCATGTATGTGGAAATATCTGAATAAATCACGTATCTGGGAGTAAGGAACCTTAAATAAATGTTGTGAGTCAGGCAGATAATTGTCGTCAGTAATAATGATTATTATTCCCTTTTTTCGTCATTTGTTCCTGTTATCTATGGTAATATAAGTGAGAATTTTGTGAGCTGCGTCAGTGCGTAGGGTAAGCTTCAGAACCCCGGCACCTATTTGAAGAATGTGTACCATTTCAAAGGTACATTATTCCGGATAGAAATATGATAATGAATTGCTGAACCCGAACGAAGTTGAAACGGGCCATTAATATATTGCCATTACAATGATAATCTAACAGTTTCATTAACGGTCTCCTGCACAACACTCAGATTCGAATCGGATTAAATCATGTATGGTTAATTATCAATTCCGTTAACAAAAACATTGTATAGAAACCTGCATACATAAGATTTGTACATTTATACATAAGTCGTGGGAAAATTGCTAACCCCGCAGTTACGTGGTAAATATATTACCTTCGTCGCTCACGTTGTGATCTCTCGATCATCAATAGTGAGACAGTTTAGTGTTAATTATTGCTTGTTGTATTTAAGTGTCGTCATAATTTATGTGTACTATCGAAATTTAAAACCAAATATTACATGTTTATGTCAGATTGCCGAATTTAGCCTACAAATCAGCGTTCTAATTTCTAGAAGTCCGATAAATTCACGCGTGTACTAAAATCAACACAACTTTGTTTATTTCGGTACAAATTGAAATGTATGATATGATGTTTATTTCATTATATACATTTTAAAGTTTTCTATCGCATCCCTATTAAATGAACCCAATATTTTAGTAAATAAGAAAATATTTTTATTTTTATTACAGATTCCATTCGTGTTTTCTTTAAATATATTTACGATACTATTGCTCGGTTAATATTTACCCTGCTTATCTTGCTTGTGCTGTCGCTGGTTGACGGATGGTTGGGTTCGACTCCTGGTCAGAGCGGACTTTTGTTTTTTCGCTCTCAAGATATAGGTGTTCGCGATGGTCTCGTGTGTGCATGATGAGTTAGCGAATCTAAGTGCAAGAGTGTGCGTGAAAGTTTATAGCGTATTATGTTTTTAAAAAAATTGGATCTTTTCAAAATTATCTTTTAGCAAGGCTACCCCTGGATATTTCTGCTGTAAGGTAATTTGGTCTTTCACTTTGAAGAGTGTTGATTGCTCTGTAAATGTCACTTATTTCCAATAAGATTACAGTTTTGTTTGCCGTTACATGTCTACGGCCTGTATCGGTCACTTTACTTCAAGTGAACTGTACGTTAAAAAAAATATAAGCCTCAAAATAACCAGCCTTTAATAATAACGAAATATTTTCAGCATTTCAAACATTTGAAATAAGAAAAATTGTTACTACATTTTTTTACCTTTCAAAAATGACATGCGTTAATAGCTCAAATGCCGTTAATTAATAAAGTCTCTTGAAATCGATGAATAATACTAACGATAAGAACATGGATCGAAGATTTAATGAAACCAGAAATGAAAATCGCTCAGGCAATTTTTTCACTAACAGTCATCCGAGTGCAACCGAAGTGCCTAATTCATACCATCGGCACCAAACATCGGGGCTATAGACGCTTAATAATAAAATAAAATAAAAACATACTAACGTACAAAACTATAGGTATTAATCATTCATATTATATGTCTAGTCGCATAGTGTTGTTAACAATAAATTATTGGAGATAGGCTGCTACAAAACGAAAAAAAAAATTGAATTGGAAACAATATACCGACAGGCACGCCTATAACAACCCACCTGTAGGCGTAGACAAGATCTCTAAGCATCAATGTAAATATAAACATTGTTATAATATAATTGAACATCGCTGCTGTCACTTAAATACGCATAATCAATTATCAAATTCTGATTTTAAGCTTCTTAATTTTGTATTCAAATTAGATTTCGTATTCAAATTACCTTTTCTCAATAACGATTTAGGCGGTTATTTCATTATGTATTTGTCTGAATTCCACCGATTTAATTTAAGCGATTACCTTTGCTTAAACTTATTTTTCTTAAACGTTTATTAAAGTGGGTGGTAAAATTATCATTCCTGCAGAGTTACAGTCCCCGATGTGTGAGGTGTTAAAAGATCTTGTAAAATATCGTAATTAATATTGTTTTTTCATAATTCAGATATTTTTTTTAAGTTAATAGCCGACTAACGGGTAGACATAGCATCTGATGTTAAGTGTTCACCGTCGCCCATGGACATCAGCAAGACCAAAGAATATAAATCATTCAATGGCTGTCAGAAAATAAGAAAGTACTGGCTCTCAAGCTAACACGAGTCAGTCGACGACGAGTCGTTTGGCGGCTGACTTAAGTAGCAGGGTGGTAACTAGCCAGTGACGGAAAGATAATAGCATTTTAATAACCAACGCAATAATTTTATTATGTTAATGCATCCATCATTCGAACACAGGTGCAACTGTAAGATAACAGTCGTTTAAAGTTATCCGGGATGTTTAGGTATCCTGAATAATTTTGATACGTCGGCTACTATCCAACCTATCCAATGAATTCCATACGAAGTATCATTTAACAACGAGGCAAACTGGCTTGTGAGATGTGAGCCAGATTCTGTAGTGACTGTTGAAACATTTAAATCAATTCATTACTGATTTCGAAAGGGTAATTGATAAACAAAATTTTTATATTTGACACAATCGTCACTATCTATTTTAAGTAGTTAAAATGTATTATGATTTTTACTCATGCAATGGTGCGATTTAATGTGAAGCACATATCCTTATTTCTGTTATTAAGCTTTTCGAATTTGAATACTAATTAAATTGTTACGATTGATTAGCGATTTACGTAATACGCCAAAGTTTGTCGCCAATCGTTTGGCGCTTTTAGTGAACTAAGACATTACTTGTGTATTATCTTATCTGTGGAAGTCATTACAGTATATACCTCGTATATTATTTTTCTAACATGTCAAAACATTTGTGTGATCTTATTTGTGGTATTATGTCAACAGTCGATTGAACAATGTATAACGCAAATTATTTACATGATACAAAGCCTATGTGCACCTGGCATAATATTCTTTTACAATGGTAAAAGTATTTTTCAGATAGGTGCCGCGGTTCCGGCGATTACTTTCCCCATGTACACAAACTTACAAAATTCGCACTCTCTTTTATAATACTTGTTGTTTGCAGAAACTAGATACCTTGTTCCTATATTTTGTCAATAGTCGACCAACATAACACCAAAAGCATCACCGGCGTTGCCGCCCATTACCGAAAAGGAAGATCTAATATTACTGACGCTCAGACACTGAAACCGAAACACAAAAACATTTCACCGTTGAAGAAGGAGGATGGTAGCTAGTCAACCAGGTTAAAACCTCCCACCATGCAAAAGTAACGTAGATATTAAACAGGGCGGTATGGAACCCAGCGATCTTTAGCAGGTGATAATAATAAGTAACAACCTTTCACCGTAATTTCGTCCGTATTTCAACCTGGGGCCCACTAGTAATAGTTGATTTAGGGTCAAGTACGGAAGGTTGGTTTAGAACTCGAGGATAACCATAGAAGGAGTTTTATGGTTATCTTTGAGAGATTTGGATATATCTCTTCATAATTAAATTATAAAACAATTATTTGTATAGATGTAACGGGGCCGTACATTTAATATCTGTCTGCCTGTCTGTACACGTATAATGCTAAAACCAGTGAATAAATTTAGATGATTCTTGGCATATTTGGAAATACATTTCATTTTGGGAAATGGAACTGTTCCTCCGGAATTTTCCTAAGCGAAACGTCCCGCTCTATGGTAAAACTCTTATTAAATTGTGGACGATATCCTTTCACATAATACCTAATATGGTTTGGCATATTGCGTCATTGTAAATATAATATGGGAGTGTACGGCTTATGACAAACCGTTTGATCTCCAATACGAAGATTGTTCCGTAAATTCATCAGAAAACAGCCAAATGAAACGCTCGTGAGTTAAATGTCCCGTGCTATTTGCAATCTGTACGATAATTATATTTTGATATCTTATCTCCTTTCCTTTTCATGTTCGTGAGGGGTTCTATGCTATTTTCGGGTAATTATAATTTCGGATTTTAGTTCTGTAGTCGTAACAATAGAGGCTGTTTATAAATACCGATAAGCTATTTCGTTTTGTTTCGGGAAACCAGAAATAGTATCCGTTGCTGAATTACTTCCTACAAATTTGTTAGCAGGCGTTTTGTAAATTACTTTTTTACCCCATCCTAACATATTAGGAGTCGGCTTATTGAAATCGCATGATACGAAAACACATTTAGTTATTGTGATAGGTAAAAAATCTAAATATTCATTCCGACATTCCGAGGGAATAGTGAGTTTTATTTAAATTTTCTTATTATAGGACTACCGAACATTTCGTACCTTTCTAATGATTGAAACATCGTGACTTGACGTGACTTATACTTAATTACTTATATAGTGCAGAACTAAATAAAAAATTAAATAAATCAATTACAAAAAATAAAATTACCTAATTATAATATATATATTTTTTTTCATTTTCATTCACCTTTATACGTTATCTCAGCTCGATATTACGATAGTGTTTATTGGAAATAAGAAATAAATAAGCATTTACATACTCACATCCCCTCACTAGGATTTCCTGTTGCTGGTGGCATGGACATACACATATAGGACATTACAAACATCCGCAACCCGAGGACAAACATTTATCTGTCACATAAATGTCTGACATGGCAGGGAATCGAACCCAGGGCACCTCGCTCGACAGGCAGGGTCATTATCAACCGTGGGTAGCCAGACCATGGTATTTGTTCAAGCGATGGCGTAGTTTTACTTCCGGAAAAGTGTCCGGAACAACCAACTTCTAATAAATTTAATTTCATTAATTCGTTCAATTAAGGTTAAAAAATGCAATATTGACTGTGAGTCAAATATTCTATTCTCATAGATTAACGTCACATGTTACGTTTGAGGTATTTATTTATTTTTATCGCTATTAAATTTTGTTTTTTTATTATTATTAATTATTATGTTTGCACTTTTTTATCTTCTTTAGAGATGTTGTGAAACAAATTAATCTTTCTTCCTCTTTAAAGTACATTGTTTAGAAACGAAATCTTTAGGCTACTCAAAATAGGAGTCAGGTCGATATTAGCATAATTCCCTCGTATAAAACAGACTGGCTTAAATCGGCGATTTACGAGTTAGTAAATTACAGGATTAAAGGAAAGAATTCGTAATGTTTTCTAATTTACTTTGTCAATAGCTCAATCAATCAAGCTTTGAATGGGGTTTTAAATTCGGTGAAAATTTTCCACTCTTTAGCTTCCCTCGCTCATTTGTTTTTGAAGCATCAGTACTAAGATAAAACGTCACTAAACGTGGTTTAATTAAAGACGATAAGTTGTGTGACGATAAATCCAATTACTTTAATTAAAATAGACTGGCATGACGAAAACTGATTTATACTTTTACAATTTTTAATTGATACTTTTACAACTTATTTCTCTTACTATCAGGCGCTTTGTAAATGTTATGAACCTTGCGCATAAATGACAGTTGGTAAAAACCACTTGAATCTTCGTCCAATAGATTTTGCGTTTAGACAGATACACAGGAACTTTAAATTACGTCGCCAGTTACGCGACCTAATTAACTAATTTAAAATTTCGTGTTATGTTATTAGTCCACAAGGGTTAAATTAATAAAAGTTTTAGTATAAGTCACAAACAGTTCTATAAATATTAAATAAAACAACGATTACGTTTAATTGTTACGTAAAATTATGAATATTCCTTTACAATGTTAACAAAAACAGCAATCTTCTTTTGAATGTTCGTTGCTCCTAGATGCTACAGTTAAAAGATTTAAAGACGCTCTCCACGGCGGTACTCCGGACGTTCTCAAGATGCGCTTGTAGAGACAACGGCGTGTCTGTGGATGTAGAACGAGAATTACTTGTTAAAAGATTTTGAATATATTGTCTCGCGTTCCTGATGAATTAAATCGTTGTCTGAGAACAGTGTTGACGGGCAAGGAAAAGGAATTGTTTTAGAGTTCGCACATTGTTGTACTTCTTACAAGTAATACTATACGTTGAATAAAAAAATATATGATTTGTAGTGTAAATTTTCTTCGTCTTAGAAATTACGTCTCTCATTAAAATATTTATATAATGACTAATTTAATGTTCTTATTCGGGCTTACTCATAAATCTCTTTTACTAAGCTCGCTTTGTCTGCTGAATCTGTAAGCGGTCACAAGTAACGTTCCCACTATTGATACATCACTGTCTTAGAATTCCGAATACAAAAGTAATCGTAACTTTTTCATTGCAGCCAGAGATCATTACCATTTCACGAGATTACGGCATTCGAGGCACCTGGATTATCAACCACTACAGCCAGCGTCCGTGAGTATAAATAAAAACACTTCATACACATACACTTCATTCATTCATTCATTCAATCATTCAATACATTAATTTGCCCCCAGAAGCTTTGTCCCGATAGTATTCGTATTAATTTCTGCTTATTTTTAAACAGTTAGATGTCTTGTGCATGGAAGATATAAATAATATTTTGAAATCTTAACGCAGTCTCTTTCACCTAAAGCTAACAAGGAATCACGTAAGTAATTATTACCTATAGCAAATCTCAAAACACGCGTCACTGTCTATACCACTTTTTATTGTATCTTCTGTTGACCACGCAGGAACTCAAAGTAAGTCGACTATATAATCTACTTTGATACTAACTTGTTTTTTAATGTTTATATGAATACATATTAGTTTATTTTTATCTGGGAAACTTGTTACTGAGTAATATATTCATTGCATGACTCGAGAGTAATTTAAAAATAATTATTTTTACCTCTAAAAGTATATGAACACAAATACAAATTTAATATAGTACTTGAATAATTTTGATAATAGTGTTGTTTATCGGCAGCAAACCATGGGAAAGTAATTTTCCATTGCGTCGATACGGCACGCACTGCATGACACGGCTCAGTACGGTAGGGCTGTAACTTAGCATTTACTTAAATTGGTCAGGAATATCTTACTTAAGGTTAAAATTAGCGTTAAAATAGATTTAAGTAATGCAGCAAATTGTTGACGATATATGAATAAAAAAATAGTTGTATGTGTCCTCATCAACCAACGCCGGGCCGTAGTCAAAATCGTGCCGTTATTGGCGCAGTGAGCGCAGTGAGCGCAATTACAGTGAAAAGGTCTTCAATACCTAGATAAATGCGCAGTGTTCTCTTACAACAAAAGTTTGGAGATGGCAAAAGTCGTGTTATTTATCACACGTCTCGTATACCTATTTTGTGAAATGATCGTGACATGTGTATTTTTAATGAGTTTCAGTCTGCCGTTACATAGTGATAATTATGAAAAATAATTGGTAATAGATCAATTATATTAAATTCATTATATAATTATTAACAGACTGATAATATTAGTGTGCAAGAATTTGGTGATTAGTAAAATTTTTTTATTATTATTAAACGCCAAGCAATTTCACTGAACTTACGCCACAACAAAATTTCAAAACGTTTTTATTTTTATTTTAAATTAGACGTTTTTATTTTCTTATTTTATTTCTGTAACTGTAATCAATGTCATATAGTTTATATTTTATTTTGTTCTTATTTACACCTTTTGCTTGTATTGACATAGTGGAATTAATAAACGCGGTTTCAGTTCAAACCGGTGACGACACCGAAGCTGGCAGTGAAGGACAACCACAAGCCCCTGTTCACCGACTGCCTGAACTACAGGCCGACGTTGAAGGAAGAACAAAAAGTGGGCACATACGTT